>JAPDSC010125650.1:0-17383 GCA_026290005.1 Latrodectus geometricus | reverse complement strand
ATTTATACTCAAGCAGACAAACTATCTAAAAAAATCAATTTTTTAAATTTTTCAGATAATTTATGTATTAAGCATTTTTTTTGTGTTATTTGGTGCAAGTGAGATGTAAAATTGTTAAACAAAGAATTTTATAAAAAATCACAGTCTCAATATTTTCTATCAAGCGTAAACTAATTTCTTCTTAGACTAAGTATAAAAAAGCAATAAAATATGATGTAAAGAAAATAGCCTTCAGTGATTTAAGATAGAACTGCTATTTTTTTAATTAAATTATTTAATACTTTTAACTTTTACTAAATGCTGCCCAACCTGTCTAGTGGTTAGCGTAAATGATTACGGATGGGGAGGACCTGGGTTCGAATCCTGGCTTGGGCATGGATGCACTTTCTTTCTCTGTCTTTCTTGTCCTTTCCTCAGATGATGGATGAATGTGACCCGCCCTATAACAGCACCCCCTAGAATTCTAGGGGGTGTTGCCTATAAACGGGTTTGTGGTGGTGTGGCGTGGGCGATGCTACTTGTACCTCCTTGTTCCCAGGTGCCTACCGGGTAACGATAAAATGAGTAGCAGTTTCCGGCCTTGTTGCGGCAAATGGGCTAATGTACTTACTTGATCAAAGGTGACCGCCATTAGAAATAAAAGTAAAAAAAACTTTTACTAAATTATTTTAAGAGAAACAAGAAAAATTATTGCTTGGTTTATTTAATTATTGTCTAAAAACTGAACTAATAATATTGAATAACGTTATTGAACTTAATAAAAATTTAGTCATATTTCATGTACTGTAAGAATAAATTTAAGTTATTGGAGCGCCAATTTATATATTCATAAAGGGTTTTTTTTGCCTTAATGAAAGGTAATGTATTTTAGGAAATATTTAGGCTTAACACTACCAAAAACATTTAGCTGTAATTAGAATTTATTTGGATGTTAATTATAATAACTAACAAAAGTCTTACACATGAACTTCTATTAATGAAGAAGAAATCAGGGATTGATTATTATTAATTAACTCTTATTTGCAAAGGTAAAAAAACTGAATCTTAATATCGAACATTTAAATTTACTACTCTAAAATGATAAATAACTTTTTAGCAGACGATTTTGCTAAGCCATAATTAAAAAATAACATTCCATCTCCTTCATCAGATATATCTTTTAGATTGATTTTTAACTTTATTCAATACTAGGCTAGAGCCCAAAATTTCTTTAAAAGTAATTTTTTTTCTTTTAAATAATTAAATTTGCTTATGTTTTGTCAAACTATTCAAACTATTAAGGAAGATAATTAATTAAATTATACAATGATAACCTTATGAGTGGGATTGTATCAAAAATATTTTGTAACAACACCTTCTATTTTTCATCATTTTATTTTTTTCAAAGGACCATAAGCTGCATTTTTTAAAATACAAATTTCATTTAAATAAGTATAAATGAAAAAAAAATAACTGACTAAATCTTAAAAATATTCAATAGGAAGTAAATCAAAATAATAAGTCTATAATGAAAGATGCTACTCTTGTTTTATTGAAATTCTTATACATTTTCTAAGATGAATTAATGAACATAATTTAAGTAGATAATATCTCTGGACAGTGCTGAGAAAGAGAATCACATCTTATTTCTAGTTACTTGTATTATACCTTGAATAACTGAAATCAATCTCTAGAAGCAAGTAGTTCTTTATTATCTTGGGCAATTTTGTTTTCTGGATTTAAAGAGGTTTCAGGATGTTTCTCTTCATTAACATTTCTTTTATAATAAATGTTTCAAAAGAAGATCCTCCTCTTATACGCCGTGTAATTAACCATTTGTGTTATGTTATTTCATAGAGAGACTAAAATTTCTTTGTGTAGAGGAGCAATATAAGCCTAAAATATATTTTCTTGGCAGAGAATATAATATTCCGTTGATTAAGACTAATAAACATAGAAAGATCAGGTAGATAATTTGATTATTAGTATTTTTTTTTTGAAAACATTTCTGTTGGATTACTTTGAAATTTAAAAAATACTTTTGCAGAATTAAAAAATGTTTTTTCATTTTAATATTTTTTATTTTATTTAAGGCATTAGGATGAGTTAAAACTGATGACAGAAGTTGTCAAGAATTGCCTAGAGATTAAAAACTTGTAATTGTCTACATGTTTACTGCTTTTAATGTTTCCCTTGAATTCCAAGTTTTATCTTTTATTTTTTGTTTATGAAACAAATAAAAGATCTCTTAAATACATTTTTAGATGAAAGAAAACAATATATTTGTCGGTAAATGTTTTTTTAATTCTAAAAAATATTGAATTTAATATGTGAAAAATATACATTTTTAAGAAATAAATTTTACCTCAAATAGCATATATTTAATTAATAATTAATTAAACTAGTTCTAATTTCTTAAGTATACAAATGATGTATAATTGTAGACTGAAACAAATTTTTATATAAAATAATTTTAAAATATTAAAATAATTTTACAATTCAAAGAATTCTAAACACAGTCTCGTGAGATTTCTTATCATTCTACTCCTACTTATCTCAAGATTTATCTTTTAATCATTATTATAAGATTAATTATTACTTAAAAAGTCTGAATGCACTTCTCAAAAATTTATATTTACAGAAACTTTCAAATCTAACAAAATATACCACAGGTAATTTCTTTTATTTTTAGTTACATTTTTACTAATATAAAATATTATCATAATTTGAGTTTTATGATGCTGTTAAATAAAGTTTATTATGTGCATCATCAATTAAGTGTTAATTAAATGTAAATAATTTTTTAAAATTTTTTTTACACAGTTGTGAATATATACTTTCATTGCATAATATTTTTGTCCTTTTAAAACTATAATGATATTTCCAAACATACTTTTTTAAATTTCAAAATGTGTTACTATTCTTCAATTTATCCAAAATAAAGTATTAAAACATTTCTATTTAGATTTATTCTGGTGACAGTTTCCTAGTTTACAAAAATATGCGAAGATACATTTATTTATAATTTAGATATATATGGCAGAATACATAACAGGAGATATAGATTTATTTCGTCATCACAATTCCTCATTTAATTGTTGTTGTTAAATTTTATATAGCTTGTTTATTAATTTAATTTCACAAAATATCTGCACGTAATTTTGTGATACTTATTTTGATTGTTCACTTTCATTATTTTGTCCTTACACTCGGTTTTTTTAATAACTCATTATAAATTTATACTGCATGTTCAATGACTTACTTTCATAAAATAACTATAAAAATTATTGTGATACCCCTACTTAAGTTATTTTTCTTTTAATGGAATGTCTCATAGATTATGTTTCACATTCGAGAATCACAGAAAAAAAGAAATATTCAAAGCATCCAGCACAATTGATATGTCCTCCTTAGATATAAGTTCAACAATTAAATCTTGTATATTTGGAACGAAAACAAGATCAGAATTCTAACATTCGTATTTTAAAAAGTATATGTAACAAGCAGGTTAGATAAAATTCTATAATATTAAAGAAATTAAATGTAAATTTTAATTGAATTTTATAAAAGCTTATTGGATACATTTATTGAGAGGTATAACTGAAGAAATTAGTTACAAGATTCAATGATATTCAAAGAATTTCAATTGTGGTAGTGGAACTTAGCTGCATATCTTAAAGATCAGACACAATAAAATTCCATAGTATTTTTCAGTGCAGGAATGTTTTTGTATACCATAGAAATACTGCAACCATCTTCTTTGAGAGAAGAAGCAAATATGATATCTCTAATTCTAAAAAGTAGTATTATAACGCCTTCTTGGTCAAAGACTATTGAGAAAACCATTTAGTTGTAATAAAAAATGTTTAACTGTAATCTCATGATAATTAAAAAGGGTTATTATCAGTACTGGTTATCACTTCTGAAGATGCAAATGCTGTCGCCAAACGCAGACTTTTTGATCAGTGTTTTAGAAAGCCTTTCATCCCAGAACTAAATTGCTCTAGAAACTTATCATCTGTTAAAACAAGACTTCGTTCGCATTTTAGGGGCATGAAAATAACTCCAAATGACAACTCAAGATCCTAACTTTTCTGCAGAAATTCCTCAAACTGAATTAACTCCAAACCACATCTTCGACTGTCAAGCCATTATTCTCTCACTTCCTCAACTCGAAGAACCACCACAAGACATTCTTTTTAGCCACCAGGCCCTTGTTGGTGGCCCTTGATGTCAATGTCTTTGGCTCTGTATAATCTTCACTAATTTGGACACGACAAAAACAAAAACAACAACATCAATACTGGTTTGCAAATAACAAAGGTCTAACTAATTTTAAGAAATTTTTTTACTGATGAAATTATATGTAATGCATCAGCGTGGATTCGAAATTAGTGTTTATTAAGTCTCGCTTTTAACAAGTAGTGAGAAATTTCAGAAGGCTTGAATTAATTATTCAGAATTTGTGGAATCTAATTATTTTTTAATTTGAAATACTTAGCCTAATTATGGCTAAGTATTTCAAATTAATTATAGTGATAGCAAAATTGTAAAAATAATATTCGACATAAAAATAAAATATGCTATGAAGGTAAAAACATATATATTTAAACTAACATTATATTTTACATTAGTACTGTGTGGTGTAAAAAAAGAATAAGAAATTTTAATTATTGATTTGTATGTTTAATTTCATAAGATGATCTATTTATATACTTAGGTTGAATTTTAGAACATGAAATTGTGAATGGCATTTAATATTTTGCGAGAATACTATACTAAACTTTATATAATCGCAAAAATTTATTTTATAATATAATCCAGGTTAAAGAAAAATAAAGTTATTCGAAATTAGGAATTTGCTGAAATGTTTACAAAGATTGCTTATGTGATTTTAATTTTTAACAACTGTTTTATTCAGTAATAAAACATATACATTTATATTTTATAATATATATATATATATATATAATATAATATAATATAATAAAATTATATATAAATAAAAATAAATGATAAAACCTTACACATTTGATATAAATTTTCAATCAATAAAATTTTTGTATAGCGATTATATTTAATGTACACTTTTACATTTGTAATGTCTACTTATATATTTATATTTATGATTAAGTTTATGTATAGTTTTAGATTTTTTACGCTAATAACATAAGTTTATTATTGAAAAATAGGTGTATTATCTCTAATTTCAAAAAGGTAAAAATTCTCATTTTAAATTTTTTCCTAAAATATTTGAAATTTTTTAACACTTAATTACTAGTTCTTGTTATTTTTTACAATTTAAATTTTTACAATTAATTCATTCTTAATTAATTAAATGAATTAAAACAAATTATGCATTAAATAGAAGAAGAAAGTCATGTAAATAAGTGTTTTTGTTTAAATTATTAACATTTAAAGACAGCTTAGTTCTTTAAACACGAAGTTAAACTTTTAATGTTCCATAAATGATAGAGACGTTAAATAATTAGATTAAAAAAGGCGAAAAGAAACAATGAATTCATACATCAGCCAAAAAATATAAACATTTTCTGTCTTTGAGCTTTTAAGATACTTTACTTGAATCAATTGAAGTGTCAAAATTCCATTGTGAAAAAAATTTTTAACGAAACATTTTATCGAGATTTTCTGTCAGACGTAAAATCTCATTGATTTTTTCAGACAGTAAAAAGTAGAAATAAGAATATTTTGAAACGAAAATAATTTTCAATGAATTTAGCCTATGGCAGTTGATATTTTTTTAAAAATGATTATGACATTAAAGAAAGTTTCAAATCTCATTAAATCAGTTTTGGATAAAAGTTAATGAGTTATTTCAAATTGTATATTTCTTTTGTTGCTGTTTCATGGTTAGTTAACAGTATTAGAATATCTCCATTAGGTCTTACACTCACGCATGAAAAGTTAATTTAATATTATTTATTAATAACTATAAACAACTCACTTTAGAAAATTGCCTTACAGGATTTGTCAGGATAATTATACAAATTTTTTATAATTACCACGGTACATTGTACTTTAATAAAAGATATAAATTTTTAAGTTTTATATACAAAGTAAAGAGAAAAATCTCGGTGAATGTACAGAAAACTAACTAATTTGGTAATATGATAAGTAATAATGAATGAATTCATATATATAATATATATATATATGTATGTATGTGTTTGATTAATAGTAGTATATATATTAGTATATATATATTTAACTATTACTAATTAA
This sequence comes from Latrodectus geometricus, assembly GCA_026290005.1. Classification (NCBI taxonomy): domain Eukaryota; kingdom Metazoa; phylum Arthropoda; class Arachnida; order Araneae; family Theridiidae; genus Latrodectus; species Latrodectus geometricus. Next base: position 11,161 of record JAPDSC010125650.1, on the reverse strand, counting down.
ATGGTGCATTTACATAACATTAATTTAAGCTAATGTAGCTCATAACAAATAATTCCTGATCACCTTTTAGTTTTTAATTTAGAATTATCACCATGAAACAAGAATATAATGTAGTATAAAACTATTAACTAAACTTGTTTGTGCAGAGAACTCTTCTCAGCCTGCAATGCTCTCCAAAGATTCAACACCTATATAAAAGGTGATTGAGAAGGGCTGTGATTCGTTGACCAAGCATGTAATACACATGCTTTATCAGATTCAAGTCCGGTACTGTGCAGATCATTCTATACGGGTGAATCCGCTGATTGAGTGTAGTTGTAACGATAATCTAAAAGTGAGGACGGATGGTATCATTCGTAAACACAAATCCAGTGCTCATAGGACAGTCCTAGGCAAATGAACATATTATTGCAGGATCATGTTCCAACAAATTTATCCTGCTATAGTTCTGATTTGAACATGCAGATCTGTTCTGGAGCCTCGAACATTTCTACACCATCATAATGTTGGCATTCTGTGATGTTGGCTTGGTGATACTGCTTACCGGACGTTCTTCATATGAACGTCCAGCGTGAATCGGACTGCAAGCTAAAACTTGACTCGTCGGAAAACATAACACAAGCCCACTGTTACGGTTTCAATTAAAATTTTTTATACTTCAGGTTAACCGCTGGCGACAGAGAGTTGCAGTGAATGGAACACACTTGACAGATTTGCAGGCATTTAGATCATATTCTCCTAAGCCTCTGTGCAAGGTTTGTCTTGAAATAATCGTATATCTGGCTGACGATCACTGAGGTCAGAGGTTTGCTGCTTTCCTTCGTCTGTCTGGTCGTTGCTGTTAAATATCGGTATTCATTCGACGCTGTCACTTAGGGGGGGGGTTGACCTGTACTGCAATGTCCATCATCTTGTAATCGTTGCCACAGCTTAGAGACAACACTTTAGGCGATTCTGAGTTCTTCGACTACTGCTATCTGAGTACGCCCACATTCCAGACTGCCGATAATTCTATCACGTAAAACATCACCCATACGTGTTCTCTATGTCATATCTATGTGTTGTGGCACTGAGCACCATAAGGATCGGTTGTGAATACGTTTTATGCTTTGCCAAGAGTCCTTATATACCCTTGTTTTATGCTCTTGTGTCGTACTCTCGTCTTCATCAGGTGCCTTATTATAATTTGCATACAATGTTTGACCATATTTGCGACATTTCTACCAGTGGCAGTTTTCATTTTGGATTCGATTTCCCTTTTCTTCTGAATTATTTTAAATTTATAAAAATGTGTATTGCACTGTAATGTAGTTTAATTTATGTAGTACTTGTTGTTACTGACAATACATTCTCTTGATTTCTCTACTGAATATTTGATTTTATAATTTTGTAATAGTTTTTTGTAATTTGAATAATAGTTTCGAAAAGCTAAATCATTCAATTTATTTCTTGCATGTCATACCGTAAAAAATTTAATTTATTGATTACATATTTCTAGAAATTTTGTATAATGATAATATGCTAATATAATGTTTCCAGGACTTGGCTGTAGTACTTTTGAGCAAATGTTACTGTGTAAAATAAAGTATCATTTCATGTTCTCTGGTAAACGAACGAGGAAGAAATTATTTTTTATATTAATGTATAATGCCTCTCATTAAATCATGAAAAATTTGCACATAAGCAAATTTATGGGATCGTAATTTTACTTTACTTTTCAAAGTAGGATTTTCATATTTAAATTGTTAAAGGTTTTCTTAAAAATTCGACTTTTTTTATATTGAAATAAATAGAGAAATATCTTCTATTTCTGACTTACTTCAAAAAATAATATCCGATCATCAAGTAATAATATTTCTCATCATCGTTAAAAATATTTCTGAAATATTTAAATTGCTGTTAAGAAAATCAGCAGCAATTCTGTTTTCACTTCATATTATAATTAGGAAATAAAAATAGAATTTATTATTTCAAATAAAATTTCTTTTATTTGATGTTTATAGAACAATACAATTATAAATTAATTGTACTTACAATATACTGTTTTATATTAAATAAAAACAAGATCACGGAAAAAATTGTGATTTTAGATATCAAATATTAATATTGTATATATTGAGTAAAATCAATAAACTCTACAATAAATATTATATAAATAAAGTCTCTCTCTCTCTCTCTGTATATATATATATATATATATATATATATATATATATATATATATATAGCTTTTGGGTGTTACGACTCCCTAACTTGGAAATATTGATTGGGAAATGCACTGTAAATGTTCTTTACATTTGAATTCTGTTCTTTAAATTCTTTTCCGCTACTTTTACTAACGTTGTATAATTTAGATTAAACAGATTGCATTCAAGATGGAATATTTAATGTGTATATTCTTCATTCCAATGATTTCACAGTATAAACACTAAATTCAGAAAGATTCTGAAATTCTCATTAATATTAACCTAGCTTTCTGACATATCCAGAATTTAAAATATGTTTATGTCTCATTTTTAATGATGTTATTATTAAACTGCCAAAATATTTATTGCATTTTTGATAAGTTTGTCGTAAGTATATCAAAATAAGTGAATAATGTTTTACTGAACCAAAAATATCAGTTAAAAATTGTGTATAAATTACTTTTTGAAAAATCTCTTTATTCAGGGGTGAAAGATAAATAAAAAATATAGATACATATTTCGTATGATCTAGCTTTTCATGATCTCTTTTATATTTTATTGAGTCAACATTATTACTTGCAAAAATAGGAAGTATGAAAACTTCGAAATTCTATTGCTTTTTCCATATATATGGAAATTTAAATATTTTCATACAAACCTAAATGTAAAGTTATATTAAGTGAAGACTTCCCAGAAAAGCTATTTTTCTAAAATATTGATATGTAGAAAGTGTTTCTTCATTATATTTACATTTCTTATTTGTAACTAAAATATTTTATAAGGGAAAATATATACATAAAATCTGCATATTTTCATTCAGAATAGTTGACTTTCCAAATAATTAATATTTTTACTATTCTATTTAATTTTTTTTAACACTGTTAAGACATTTTTTTTAAAGATTTTTGATTGTATTAATCATATTTTCAATACATGTAAATCATTTTCAATTAGGTATTGTTTTGTTTTTCAATAAAAACTATATTCAGTTTATGGAAAAGTATTTCAAATAAAAATATTTTAATCTCACATTAAACTGGATTGATATATTAAGGAAGTCCACCAGAATTTTAAATATCATTTTCATTTCAAGTTCCAGCCATAGCTTGTGGCGTATCTTAAAATTCTCAGTTAAGAAGTGAATGTTTCGATATGATACTATTGTGATAAAATTTGAGTTTGAATAGTTAATTGCGGCAAAATCCAAGACCCTTTGAAATACACGCCTATCAAGCGAGTAAATAGAAACAAAATATTATTTGTGGTTGTTACACAAAGCAGAATCGAATCGATGACCTGCTGATCAGAACAGAAGACCACAGTGAGTTTAAACGAAAATTTCCAAGATTTTTTATTTAATTGACATTTAGAGTAACTATTGAATGCTGAAATTCTTAGATTAACGTTCTTTCAATTCACAATGCCTTCTCGTTTGCCTTTCTGAACTGAATTACTGTAACTACTGATTAACTGTAAATACACTTAATAGTAGTCAAAGCATTCATTCGACAGACATGTGCCGAATAGATATATTTTTACAGTACATCGTTTGTGCATATCATGGAAAGGATAGAAATGTTAAATATTTGGATATATCTTCAGTCATTTAACCAATACATAGTGCAAAGATTAAGGATAAAATGCAAAATAATTCATAGAAATTTCATTCAACATTCATAAAAGACATTTTTCATACTGTTAACAACCGTTAGTTTGTTAATTGGATTAGTAAATAATGCTGGTACTGAATACTAGAGCATGTATTTGATCACTGTACTGATGCAGGAGTAAAAATAAGTGTTCAAAACAATCAACGAAATTTCCTTTTAACAGATTAAATTAGTTTTTACGAAAGCCATTAAGATGAAAACGATTTTTTAAGGAAATATGAAAGCCTAAAACTATGTGCAAATAAAATAAAATAAATTTATGTTAAAGTAAATAGAATTTTAGATAAGAACTTATATTTATAAATAATAAATAGAAGGAAAGAAACAAAAAAATAAAAGCATTATGATCCAAAATAATTAATTACATCTTAAAAGTAAATATTTGAAATATAACTGCAATTATATTAAAACTCCCATTTAATCATTATTTAGACACATGTGGAATTTCTTTAATTGTGAACATATTACAAACATAATGAGAATCTTCATTTAAGAAGCCACTCAAGTCTTTCTTCTATATTTTGAAAAGTCAACGAAATCATATCATGTAACGAACGCATTTGCATAAGAATACTTAAAATATATTATTTCACAGGTTTTCAATTAAAGCACTTGCATGAATTAAAATTCTCCGAGGGAAAGAACACGAAAATGATGCCACTTTACCATTTGCAATTCGGCAGATTTTTCTAGTCGTTGAGCACGATGCGAGTCTTTCTCTACATTGTATTGATTAGCTCGATGAACTCAAAAGTTTCAAAAGTGAGGTGGAAGAATGATAGAGAAATTTATCGTGAATGAAGTAATAAAATCGATTCTTTTTTGAAAGCATTTCTAAAATAAATTTTTAAGTGCATTAAGAGTCAATACACCGGGATTTGGAACATTACGTGAGAAAGGAATGGTATTTTGCTGAAATGTTGAAATGAAAGATGTACATGTATGAACTTAAATATGAATGAAGTTATGATGGATGCGCTTTATTACATCATTCTAAATAAATTCATGAATTATGAAAAGGTTAAAGCATTACAAATAATTTCTGTTTTGATTGGTAATGTCTACATTACTTAATAAGCTAATATATTTTAAAATATATTATGTCGAAGACCAAACGTTCAGAGCTTAAAAAAAATAACAATAGTGAATTTTCTTTCAATTACAATTACGATGATTGTAGATTTTATGATAATAACATTCTTATTATATTGCTCCATTGTTATAATAAGCAAGAGATATTTATTTCATTATTAGGAATATCGTAATTAAATTGGTGCTGATAAAACTAATACCTTAACAAAGAATTAATAATAGATATCCTTTATGTATATTGAAATATAAATCTATCAAATGAAGTATATATAATTTCAAATGCTGTGCAATTACATGTGATTTAATATAAAAAAATTTCGACAGAATTGTTACAGAGAAATCTTTTGTTAGCATTTCTGAAAAAATTATTTATTATGAATTTAAAATTAAATTACTAAACATATAAATAGTATATATTTCTTAAAGAAAATTTAGATTGACTATTGTTTAATGATAAAACGATAATGATCAAATAATTTTTAAATTATAATGAAATTAATATTTGTACTCCAAGGAGCGAATTATTATCCAATGAAATAATTTGCTGTGAACAAATTTCTTTTAATAAATGGAGAACTTTCTACAAATATAAATTTCTTGACGATACCGGAAAAAATTACTGGAGTTACAATTTTGTCTGTCTTAATTGTGGCAAGTGAACGTTTTATATTTTTTGAATAATATTTTGCTTATAAACTGGATTTAAGTAAAGTGTTTCATACAATTATGCCTATAAAACATTTCAGAATCGTATTCTAAATTTCTTTTCTCTTAAATAATTGAACTTTTATTTGAGTATGAATACTTGTATGAATATCTACGAGATCAATTAAGGAATGTTTGAATTTGTATTTTAATATTCAATTAGTAAGTGGAAACATTTTACTTCATTAATAGTTAATTAGCAGAGACTCGATATTTTTCATAACTGTAATTAAAACTGAAAATTGAAATTATTATTTTTATTTCCTTTTCAAAAATGGAATGTTTATTTCAGAAGTATGATAATAATCATCTATTTAATTTTGTTTCTTTTTTTGTCAAGTGCCAGCCAGACTGGCAGTATGAGTGCACTGCTCCACTCTTCCAATTGAACCGCAATTGGGTGTGGAGTTCGACTTCCTCAGTACACACATGCCATAGGAACCCGTTTATAGGGTAGGCAACCATTCACAACCCATTCATACAAGGAAAGGAAAAAGACAGGAGACAGAAAAAGAGAAGGTATATCCATGCCTCGACTGGGAATCGAACCCAGACCTCCCTATCCGCAGTCAGGAATGCTGACCACTAGACAGAGTAGGCGGCAATTTCGTTTCTAAAAATGCTCATAAAAAGGAATAAGTTATGAAATTATGCTAGTGTTTAAAATTTAAGATCTTGATTAAATATACAAAAAATATTTTGTGCATACATTATAGAAAATATTCCTGATTGATAATTATTTGAATAAAAATTTTATTATATTTTGTGAACCGTAAAATTTAAATTTTATGCAGCACATACATGCACAAAATTTTGGCTTTTCGGGAAACTTTACAGAACTTAATATACAGAAAAATACTTTTAAATTTAGCTATACTTTTTAATTTTCATTTCAATAAATATAATTATTGTAAAATTTTTAACTGAGGTATAAAAATTATTTCCAATTCAAAAAAATGGTAAGTAGAGAAATTTGGAATTGAAGTATGAAAGAGTTGATAAACGATTGAAATCTCTTTCATTTCTTATTTTTAGTATACATATATATGCACACTTTATATTAACTTAATATATAATCAGTAAAAATTCAAACTACATCCAATAATTTAAGATAAAAAATTTTAATCCTAAACAACATGTACTTGTTTTACACACTTTTTAAAAAATGAATTATTTACTAATTCATTTAAAAATTACGTAAGCAATACATCATTTGGATATATTTTATATTTATTTATTGACATACTTTACAACTTATTTCAAAAGAATTGTATTTCCTCATTGAAGAATATTTATTCAGGCAGAAAATATTCCTGATTGACTTTTAACACTGAGTACCCATTTCTCGAAATTGAACTGGAATGAGTAAGTGAATCTCGGAAGTGCTGATCTTCACAGAAATTCTATTTCCCAGCTTCGCATCAGATAGATGGATCAGCAGGTATATGTCAAGTATCCCACGCATCAGGTGTTTGACTTTAGACGAAATCAAATGGGATGGGATGCAACATAGATTTAAAATGCCTTAGAAGTCAAATAACTTTACAAAACATTCCGGGAAAGCCAGAATATGATATAGTATGCAAAAATATTTCACCTAATACATATATATTCTGAGGCAATGGTATTTTCTCGTTCATGAGATATTTTGTCGAACCATACAATCGAAATATTCCATTTGAAGCTTAAATCAAAGAAAATAGAAATATATATTCTCAAGAATTGAAAAATTTAATACTTCATTTTTGGAAAAAGATAGAAAAAAGATTCCAAGAATATCAAAGTGTTGAATCGTATTATCTATATTTTTTCACTAAATTTCAATATATTTTTGACTGAATTTACACTGCTGAATTCTTTCCGTTAGATTTGCTTAGTATTTTATATGAATTTAATTAATCTCATTGTAGGAAAATTTGAAATTAAGAAGAATAGTATTAAAAAAAATTCAGAAAGTAAATAAAAAATTAATGAAATGATTTGTTTATAATTCTTTATTGCAATGTGAAAAGTGAAAAGAAAAGTGCAAAGTGAAAAGAACTTTATGCAAAGTGAAAAGAACACACAATGTTTAACAAGCACAATATATATATATATATATATATATATATATATATATATATATATATATATATATATATATATATATATATATTATTCCAAATTTTCAGCTACTCTTAAACTAATTGAAATTTGTTTAAAAATAAATTTCACACATTTCTATTAATCTTCATTAAATTTTAAGGAATTAATTATTTAATATAAAGTTAATTTAAAAAAACTTTAAACTTTGAAAAAAAACATATTTTCATTCGGCTTATTCATAATGTGTGGCTTAGTAATAATAACCGGAAACAATAATATGAAGAATATCTAAAAAAAGGCACTTACATAGGCTATAAATTGTACTAAAATATTTTTTTAAATCGTGCTAGTCTTACAAATGAAAATTTTTATTGCTGTATCGCCAGTGTAGTCAACATAGTACGTAAGTACCCAAATCCTTTAATATCCCAGTATTTGATATTAATAAAATATCCTACATTATCAGTGAAATATCAAAAATCACCTACTTTTTGATTTCCTAATTCTAAAATATTTCAATTAGATATTCCAACTTTTAAATTCACGTTTTTAATCTTTTCAATACAAATTATAATTTTTTTTCACTATTTAAATAATTTTAAACTGGGGTTCTTTCATTCAAATTTTGGCGAACTATTATCATAATCTATTGAAAATTTCAATATTTGATATTTATTTTCATCCGATTATTACAATAGATGCTCATTTTTAACTTCTAATGTACGAATATATTCGATTTTACGAACTAAATATCTTAAATATATGGATGGGTTCAGACATGGCTCAAAGACATATAACAACTTTAATTTCCATTTACGAACTATTTTATTTTATTTTATTTTATTATTTTTTTTTACGAAGATGCTATCCAAATTTTGTTAACATTTATAATTTATGTCCTGATACTTCATTTCTCTTTTTCTATTTCATGGTAAGGCCGTGGAGGCCTGTTGGTTAGGGCGTCATTCTCGTTACCAAAAGGTAGTGAGTTTGGCTTAACCGAAGATCCGTCGTGATTACTAATGGCGACTGGGGCACGTAAAATCTGTCGGGTCGCAATGTCCTCCATGTTGTCATTACAAATTAATACCACTGGCAGTGGTTAAAGCAGGCTATGGGTCTTTTCTGGTTTCAATCTCTAAAATTGGAAGATTCAGATGGTGCTGCCATCTATGAGCCAAAAGTCATACTTCCACCTTCGTATAAGGGTCTCTATTAAAAAAACGGAAGTCGCTCTCTGTCTGACTTCATTTGCCTAGTCTCTTTACGAGTGAGCGAAGTATCATCAGAAACAACAACAACTGAGAAACTGGGATCAACATTTTGATTGAAGAATTGCAATTCCCTTGAATTGTGGATAATGAACTGCACTGCAATTTGTCTGAAACTTTGAGCTATTAAAAGACGCTTGTATCATGTATCATTCAGGGATTTCGACTCACAGTTCATGGATCTCAACGCAATCAATAGATTTAAAAGGAAGCATCATATGTTATTTTTACAAGAAATGTTCATAGCTTGGAATGTCACTTATCAATGTATGCTCACTATGATGTTGCAAAACAAATAATATTTAGGTCATTTTAATGTGAGTTCTTTATTAAATAACTCATTGTAACTGAAGAAAGCTAAGAAAAATTATCTGAAGACTTGGGTGAAGATGAATTACTCATCAATAAACTTTGGCAAATAAACCTACTGCTGGCCGAAATTACACTTCAAGACTTTTTGAATTTAGATTCAAATGTAATTTGTTCACAAGTACTTGATGATGAAGTGATTGAATAAATAATTGAACCATTTTAATTGGAACCATACTATTTAACCATTATGAGAATATAATGAATGAGAATAAAAAATAAACTTTCAGATATGAAAGATGAAAAAAACGATAAAATACATTTACCGTCCGCAAATCATATAAAACAATGGTTAATTAATATGAGAGTAAAATAGCAGACAGCGGGAAAAACGTGTTATTAAAATGTTTTCAAATAAAAAAATAATTGATTTTATATATTTTGCCTAACTTTTGATAAATAAAATAAAGCTCAAAATTACTTTTAAGTATGAATTTTTTTTTTATTTTACAGGTGTTTTATATAATATGCACATTAAATAATTTTTTCTAATAGTACTTTATAAAATATTTTTATAAAAAAATTATAGTTTTAAAATCTAACAATTGCTTTCTTATTTCATGAATTTTCAAATTTAGGAACAATTTTATAGCTACTTAGAGTTTGCAGAAATGAGTGTCTATTGTAATAGCTAAAAATTTCATATTTTCATGATCAACCATTGATAATTAAACTAATATTAATAGAAATGCTCTTATTTTAGTTAAATTATATTTTGTGAAAAAATATATAATATCATGACAATTTAATAATTCCACATGGAATTTGTTGCAAATATTACATTCAATGTGCAAAATTCTTGAACTTTATAAATAAATTAGGCCATTTATTTTCATAAAATATGGATTTATTAGAATTATTCAAAGTGATTTTGTTATTATTAAAACAATAATTATATTAAACAAGTTCCAAAAATTGCGAAATCTTCTAATGAATGAAATCTTGTGATTATTTTACTTATTTATTTTTCGTTAATTAAAATTAATTTTAATTAATTAAAAGGTTAATCTTTAGTTTTCACATCAAATTTCCAAGAAATTTTATATTTGCATTTCATTTATAAGAAATTGTACAAGCAAAAATACTCTGAAAGTATAATGATGAAATTATTAATAAGAAATATTATTCAAATATGTTTCCAGTTTATTAATTTTATTCAAATGAACTATAATGCATAAATTATGCTTGAATGTAAAAAATATGCATGAATTAATGTATAAAGAAATTTATAATTCCGAAAATATTTGCATTATTTTTTTGTCTTTAAAACAGAATTGTTTTTAGCAGTTGCTTATGACATCAAAAATTAAAGTTTTCTTTTTCTCATTACCATTACATAATCCTTCGACACAGATAAATATTTTAAATAAAAAAAAATCATTCATATATTAATTCTAATGTTATTTTATTATTATAATATTATTTTTATTTTCTGATTACAATTTAAATATATATTAGAAATTTGTTTAAATTTATTTATAGAAATTGGTATATACATTTATTAAATTTGCTTTAAGAAGTTACAATAGAATTTAATACTTATCACAAGATACTTAGTTGAGAATCTCAAAACAAGAAGTATAAATGAAGATTTCAATTTTTAATTTTAAATTAATAGATTTTATTTAAAATGTTTTGAATTTAATTACAATCAGAAACTTGTTTCAGAATTTTGTTTCTCTTAACGATTATAAAAACTTGGAGTATTTTTCTTTATGCGTAAGAAATAAGTTTAGTAAACATAAATATAAAATATAAACATGGTTTCTTTCTTTATTTTTTT
>JAPDSC010125648.1:0-10187 GCA_026290005.1 Latrodectus geometricus | reverse complement strand
GCAGGGAGCTGTAAAGAATAATTTTTAATGTATTTCATAAAAAAAAATATGTAACAAAATCGCATGAAATAAAATGATTTTTTTGTTGAAAGTTTTAAAACTTACTGTTCTATATAACATTATGATTAATGAGACTTGATTTAATGCATATAATTTTGACTAAATTTTAGCCAGAAATTTTACTTTTAATTTATTTTCAGTTAAGGACTTATTAAATTCATTTTTTAACATTAAAATACTATAAATAATTCTATTTTATTTAATATTAATGAAATAACATATCAGACAAATTTTACTTTCTAATTATTAATTGTTTTCAACTTAAGAAAATAATAAATTATTAAATTTAATTATTTTAGTTTTTGCTTTAATTCAATTTTTATCAACTTAGTCAATTTTAAATAACTATAAAAGCTAAAGAAAATATATCTAGGCACAAGAAAATGCTTTTTATGTTTCTACTTTTTACAGAAAATGACAAAAATTTAGATCAAAGTCAGGTTGAAACCAACCCAAATGCAATTACTAAAATTTTGGTAATTTATTCCTATAAACAGAAAAAAAAATCTTCTCAAGAACTTTTAATATTTCAATTTCTAACTTGTTGAAATTCTTTTTTATTTTTTTATAAATTTTAGAGTTATGAAGAAAAATAATTTAAAAAAAGAGTTATTTCAGAGTCTTAAAAAATATTTTTATTCCCACAGTTTTTCATCAAAATTTACATGATAAAAATTCAACTTATTTTCATCCAAACGAAAATTTAATGTTGTTGTGTAAGACGGAAATATATATTTTTAGGAATGTGTTATTAACGAACGATTAGCTGGCTCAATATCACACGTGAAAGTCAAAAAAATCTTTATATATGACACCACAGAAAACAGAATCGAATTTAAATTGAATATTAATATCAACATAATCATGACACTTCATAACATTATAACTAATATTCTGAAGCTGCAATAAAATGTAATGAATTAATTCTTGAAATTATCTTGTGTTTTCTATAAAAGAAAAGTAAATCCAAAACCCCATTTCTATTAGGAAAAAACTTAGCAATGTAATATTGTAAGACAATTATTTTATGGAATTTCTAATACCAAGAAAATATAGTTGCTGTTAAATGGCAATGAGAATTCTAACGAATTGAAACTTGATCTTCAGCGGCACCAATGACAGTTTCTTAACGCGATATCCACAATTTTGAAGTTTATTTTAATGTTATTTTCTTCGACCCGAAAAATAATTCTAAATACTAACAGTGTTCTTATTACTGTAAATATTTGACTATTTTTGTTTTTCTTTTAGTATATTAATAAGCAATTTTTCTAACTAGTCAGCATTATATATATTCTAAAAATAGTTATATGGTAAAGTATTTTTTAGACATATATATTGGCTGTCCATAATTGTTATTGAAACAGTACTATAATACTATCTTAGCCAATATTGATGTTATGTTTAGTCGAATATAAACATCTAAAGAAACTGTTCCTAGCTTTGTTTGATCGGATGTGATGATTATACAAAATTTTACTTAAACATAAACGAAATGTTTTTAGACCATTTCTATATACAATTGCTAACGTCATCTGTTCATAAGAATATAGACATACACAATGGTAAATAAATATTTTAATATTTCTAATAAAAATGACAATACTTTTACAGATCTGCTACCCTGGCTATCTTGCACAGAATTACTTCAACTTTTTTCTTTTTGGACAAATGATTAAATATATGATATATGTTTGCATTCGATTATTGACAATTCAAAATTCTCTTATAATAGGTAAGAGTGACATAAAAATGGCATTTAATTCGTTTTCGATTTAACATGATTGGATTGTCCCACTTTTGTATTTGATCTTCCAAAGATTTTAGTTATTTATAAATCTTATAGTTAAGAACAACCTTCTGAAAATTGTATCAGCTCAATCAAGATGATTGTTACCTTTTTAAAGCCATTGAGGTCAACAATGTTTCACTATTGCACCACTTGAAAGAATTCCGTTTGTCATGTGTGAAGGTTATTGTTTAATCTCTCTCGATTTAAATAATCTATTTATACAAATGAAGTTATAATATTAAAAATATAATTAATTTCTATTGCAAGGAATAACACACATAAATTATCTAAAGCTACTCATATAATTTAACCACTTTTTCTCATTGATGAGTATATAATATGAGTAAAGACTTTGCCCATTCTAACTCATTTATTGCTATTATAACTGTACAGCTCATATTTTGTACTATAAGATTTTCGGATACAAACGTTTCAAATTTTCTTTTTTGTTTGTAAGTTCTTCTTTATATACACAGTGGAAATGTAACATCTAGAATAGATGAGCAGATTTTGGCAAAAATCATTAAAAAGAGGCAAAAAACTGGCAAATAATTAGCGATGTTTATTGCAATATGATACACTTAAAGTACTTTTTCGGTGGCAATACATTCAGCAACAAGTCTAAGTGTAGGCTTAAAGTTCGTACTGTTTGTCTTTTGAGAGAGAATTATCAATTTTCTTGTCTCCATTTATCAGAGTTCACCTCCTGAAAACAGTAATGGAAAACTATACAAGCGATTCCTAATTATGTCTTAAATAATTTTGATTGGTGAGAGAGCAGAGAAACAGATAGGAAACATTAGGATTATTTTTATAGCATATTGCCTTATTCGCGTTGTATGCAATCTAGTTGTTGTTGTTGTTGAACCAGCATACTTCCTTGTATATAGCCCTGAGCTGGGTGGGAGTTTTCGTTATTTAGAAGCAATGAGATCAAGCAGAGGACTCCGTAATACTTTACCTGCCACCCCCAAAAGTATCATTTTTCTTGGAAGACATTGCAACGATGTATTAATTTACGTGTCCCATATACTTATAGCCAATACGACGGATCTTAAGCCAAAATTCGAACTAATTACCTTCTGATAACGCGAACAATGCCCTAATCAATAGGCCATCATCATCGTCATCATAATTGCCAGATAGCCCAGTGTAAGCCAATGTCTTTCACTGAAAATTTCTCCATGATGACTTCTGAAAAGTTTTTGTCCTCCTATTCTTCTCATTAATTCTAAGAAAATCAACATTTCTAAAACCATTTCTAACAAGAAATCTAGATTTAAATAATCTTCTTAGGCCAAAAAAGACCTCATTTGCCAAAAACAGTTATTAGTTAGTTATTTCAGGAGATAATGTGTTGTCATTAGTAATAATTGAACCAAAGTAAATGGAACACTTTATTGTTCCAAATTTATAAAATCCAATTTCAAGATAAGGTTCTAGTAATCTGCTCCCAGGGAAGAGCATGTATTTTGTATTCCCTTTGTTAATAAACCAACTAGTCTACCGGGGCCTTATGCAGTCTAGTGTATAAGGCTTGCTGATCATACAAATTAATCCGAATGTGAATCCTTAAAAGGATAGATATTCTTATATTGGATGAAGTACGTCGTCTACGAATCATTAAATCGTCATGCTGTTAACAATGTTGACTAGTAATGATTTACAATCGTTAGCAATGCCAAACCAAGCAATGAAGAAGCATTGTCACTCGGCCACTGATTTATTGTGCCCCACATTTGATACCATATTAAACCTATCACAAAGTCACCCTGAGATTCTTATACGGCAGCTCTCATTACTTAAGCAAAAACGGGACTCATCTGAAAGCAATTTATCATACCACTCGAAAATCCACGTGTCTGTGCAAATGGTAGCGTCAATGCTGTTGATACACCTTTTTGAAGAACCATCTTAACGGATGCCCTAAATATAGGCCCTGAAATGGCAATATGCATTAATACTAATTAATGCATTATGTCTATTCAACAATTTATTAATTTTCTTTGGCATTCATGGTGCTACTATAACATACACATTATTAAACACTCAATAATACTAATACTTAATAATAGCCTTACTAACTACTAACATTATTATTCAAATGAAAAAAGTATCTTTTCTAGGAAACAAAATAAATTAGCTGATCCCTTCTATGTCTCTTACAAATTTTCTGTAATCTGCAAATCTCTTTGACCAAGAGTGGTTATGAAAACTAAAGGGATAAAAAAAATCTCTAAAAACATTAGTTTTCAACCGTGTTTTTTCTTTTTGTTTTTTCCCTAAATTTAATGCTAATATGTTATCCACATAAAATATTTAGAATCTGCCCAAGAGGATTCCAAATAATTTGCTTAAGGAAAGGAATGAGGACATTTTAGTTATATAAATTTCCTTAAATTTACAAAAATGCATTCACACACAAATTTTTGTAAAATGAATTTCATAAAATCAATGAAATTTAACCACTGTTTTAAAAATACATTATAAAGAAGTTCCTGATTATGAGCATTCTTAATCATTCTTAATCATGACTTTGATGACAATTTGAAAAGATTTTACATCCTTTTCGTTGTACTAGGTTGTTCTAAATGTGACTCTACGAACAACTGTGCCAAAATGCCAAATATGAATTAGAAAAAAACATACAAATCATGTCAGTCATTCATAAAATATTTCTTAGTTTATTTTTATTATAAGTTTAAAATTCAATTGCAAAGTTTACGCTATAGTACACCTAATAAAATCTGGAGATGTTTTAATTCATGCATATATTTGTAACTGACTGTAATATATAAAGTATAGCCTAGTAATGATAAACATTAGTATAGGCAAGGTAATGATAGTCTTAAGCAATATCGATTAGCTTTCTTCAACAATGGGTTTTTATAATCTTTGTTAAGTTGCCTTCAAGGATGACTTTTCATTAATATTTGGTTGTATATTCACGCATCTCAAAATGGAATCAAACAAAATTCTGAAGCACCTAAGACTGACTTGAGTGCGGTAAGTAGAAAGTCTACCTTGATTATTCGTTGTTCTAATTGACTAGGATTGTTATTATATAATCTGAATATATTTATATTATGTATTTTAATTCACAGTAAATGTACTCTTTGTGTGTTTTAATCAATGACTCTGAATTCACACAGAGAATTAAAGAAGTGATATGAATTATAATAATTCATTTTAACAAAGAGATATTAAAGAGATTTTTATTACCAGTATCTTACATACATTATTAGTTTTTAGGATTTAAGTGGACTGTTTAAAAGACTGAGAAGATATTTCGAAAAATATTAATGAAGAAATAAATAAAAATATAGATGAAAGCTCGGTAAACGAAATATATTTTTCACTATCTTTCATTCAAAATTAAATTTGTTTTTACGTTTTAGGATCGTATATTAAATTTTCAATAAATGTACTCTTTGTGTTATTAGTAATTATACTGAATTTAAAGAGAGTTGAAAGTGATATGAATTAATAATTCACTTTAATAAAAGGATATTAAAAAGAGAGATTTAGATTATTTATCATTTTTATAAATACGAATAGAATCTTCCTTAGCGTTTGAATATTGTTTTACACGAAATCATACTCAGAAACAAATAACATGAAACATGTATACATTAAATAAAAATTTCAAAATTTTCTTAAAAGGAAAGTTCTTTTTCAAACTAATGTATTAGTCATCTATTTACATCCTGATTTTAATTACCTCGTGAATTTTTTTATTAAAATTGGTGAAATATAAATTATTTAATAATGAAATAAAGGTGAAATCTAAACTTTTTAAGCTAAGCTTAAAATTAATTCAAATATAGCAAGTTTTGCATTCGTACACAAATAATCACATATTATCATAAATCACCCGAAAAAGGAAACAGTAGAAGAAAATTTAGATTTAAAAATAGCCATGCAAGGTTTTTTCCTTTAATTTCACATTCTTTTATCATCGATTGTCTCACTGAACAGAAAAAAATAAAGCAATCATTTTTATAAATTCGAAAGAGCTTTATAGTTGGAAAAGATGCATAATACGCTTAAGATGAAAAAATATACGAAATTAGGGAATTAAACAGAACTATATTGGACATATTAGAAAATATGTAAATTATCACAAATATTAAGAAACTGCCGGTGTGTTTTAGGTTATAAACACACACACAAAAGTAAACAAGTCGTAAAATTATAGAAATCATATGCAAAAATTAAGCAATTAACATAAATTTGAATATTCTATACTTTGAATTTGAGAGAACTTATAT
Organism: Latrodectus geometricus; assembly: GCA_026290005.1. Lineage (NCBI taxonomy): Eukaryota > Metazoa > Arthropoda > Arachnida > Araneae > Theridiidae > Latrodectus > Latrodectus geometricus. Next base: position 4,064 of record JAPDSC010125648.1, on the reverse strand, counting down.
ATTATTTCCTTTTCTTAGGTAATATTATAAAAAAATTATAATTTTTCTTTTAAATTTTATATATATTTTATACATATAAAGTAAATGTGTAGATTTCCTTAATATAAATCTACAAAAAATAATTACATGTTTCTAAATACAATTTGAATACAAAAAAAAAAAAAAAAAAAAAAAAAAAAAAAAAAAAAGGTAGTTGACTACAATACAAACAGATCTATATAGTCATCTTTTTTTTCTTTAGCGATAGAGTTCATAAAATTAATAATGATTTAAATTAACTTTAATAATCAAAATTTTAATACTCAAAAGTGATACATTTTGATGATCTCTTAGTACCGTTAACATTTCTATAAGAACGTCGAATCCATTTATCCCTTTCTTTAAATATATTAGAAGAAAATGTTCATAAATCTGAAAGTTATATTCAGAATTTAAAGGCTCGTAAACTTACAATAATTTGACTAATTTTAGGACAATGATAATTTTCTAACTTCACATTTCTGTGATACTATGGAATTCTTAAGACTCAAGATACAGTTTACGAATATTGTTGTTGTACTAACTTTAAAATTCCTCGGAATTTACTCAGATTATAACATGTTTTAAATAATTTAATTAATAGCATTTTTTATTTAAACTTTTTTTTTAACTCTACTTATGGAAAATTAGAAAAATTAAAATAAAACAGCAGCTACCTTAATCCACACATCTTTCTACCAGGAATAACATGTGATAATTTGTTTTAAAAGCTTCCTATAATTCAAACAGGATGTTATTTAATAGATTCATACTAAAAAAAAAATTACTGATATAAAAGTTTAAGCACTTATAATTGAATCTTATATATTCATTTTATACTCATGGAATTCTTTTATTTAATCATTGGTTTTAGAATTATTTTTTAAATAACAATGACACATTTTATTTCTACATAACTAGTAATTCAACTGATTAGCTGTACACAACTAGATTGAATATAATATAATATGATATGATATGATATGATATGATATGATATGATATGATATGATATCATATGATATGATATGATATGATATGATATGATATGATATGATATGATATGATATGATATAATATAATATAATATAATATAATATAATATAATATAATATAATATAATATAATATAATATGATATAATATAATATGATATAATATGATATAATATAATATAATATGATATAATATGATATAATATAATATAAAGCAATAAATACAATGTACAGAAAAAACAAATACTACATTATATAAATAAGTATAATAGGCAATCATACCAGCGTAAAATCAGCTATTGTGTGAAATGCCGATATAAATTAAGTAAGATACATATAATATATAAAGATAAAACAATGAAGAAACTATACAATTTAATATCAAAAAGACAAAATCAGGGAAAAAAATCAAGAAAAACAATAAAATATAATTAAGGAAAGAACATAGGGACCTCTTCTTATAGAGACACTCTTCGGGGGAATAACACGAATATTTTTAGACCTTTGTCTTTCGTATTTGTCAGAAAAGGGTGTCTATTTTGCATAGCTGACCATCTCCCTCCTGATGAAGACGTGGTCCCTATGCTCTTTCCTTAATTATATTTTATTGTTTTTCTTGATTTTTTTCCTGATTTTGTCTTTTTGATATTAAATTGTATAGCTTCTTCATTGTTTTATCTTTATCGATTAAATGTATCTTTCTTAATATAAATATATATATATACACAACTCGAAAAGGTAAACTGTTGTATATCAAAACAAAAAGTATGACATATTTTATTCTTATTCATTATTTTCTTTTCCATTTTTTTAAAATTATGATTGATTTAATTTCTGTTTAATGTAAAGCTTACTACCTTTTTTTAAAATTTTATTAATATATTATTAACATTAAATTATGTTAATAAATTTAAGATTTTTTTATTTTTTATCTTTTTTATTTTTTATTTTCCTTTTACTACTTTTTATCTTAATTCGAAGTTTAATGAGTAAGAGATACTTTAACGATGAAGCTGACAGACAAGGAAATACCAATATAATTTATAGAAATGCATAATATTTTTCAGTTTTTAATTTAAATGTGACACATAGATGGCAGCTCTGCTGTATAAAAATGCTAAAGTAATAAATATATTTTTCCTTTCTAAATTTTACCTAATTGTAGTTAAATTCAGAGGATTACTTTTTAAATTATTTGATGTTTAAAAATATGATATAATTTTTTTCAACTTATTTACAAAAATAAATAGTTAAATGTTAATAGTTATAATTTTGTTAGAGATTATTAATATTTAAAAATTAATCTGGTATATTTAAAGTTATTAATATTAAACAATTCTAATTAAAATCTTAAAAATATAATTCCTTAGTACTTTTATTGAATTACTTTAAACGAGATATTTGTACATGTGGTTCTTGTAAAGACTGATTAGGTCTTTAACATATTAAATCTATTTAAAGCATTTCTGATTCTAATTTATTTTAAATGTCTTATTTCAATTGCTTTAGATTCAGTTTTTTTCCTAATTTTTTTGTTGTTGTATGTTGGCCAAAGCTCATAATACGCAAATACTCGCAGTATACATGCATATATTTAGAATCTATTGTTTGCTAGAAATGCTGTTTCCTCACCTGCAATTCTCATAATAATATAATGTTTTAAAATTGCATAAGAAAATAGCATTCCAAAATAAGGCTGTTTATTTACACGATTTCATGATATTTTGTGAAATCTATTATTTATATAGTGAGTAAACATTGTGAATGAATTTGAGAAAGGTTTTTGAAGTATATCAAGTTTCCTTTATTTATACTCTGTTTTTATTTAATATTGTTTCTATAAATTATGAGTTGAAAGAAAAGTCAATTATTTTAATATGAAAATTTATCTAGAAAATTTTAAAAATATTTATTTTCTGTGTTCTTAAAGTTCGAAATTTTATAACATTATTTAATGTGATATTATGATTGTTATAAAAACACACTAAGCAATATATTTTTATATTAAATTATTCTGATTGATTTGAAAATACCGTGAGACTGTTTCTTCCTGTGTTAGATTTTTACAATAAAAAATTAATGTACAAGTAATTTGATATCATCCAATCAAAAAGACTTCCTTATACTAAATTTTAAGTGAATAATATTGTAAGTCGATTTTGGAAACATAGAAACTGTAGATAGTAAAATACTTACCGATTTTAACAGACTGTCAAAAGGATATATTTATTGTATTGTGGTTTATTGATAAAAATTAAGAAATTTGTTAGATTTATTTTATGGAACTGATGATACTAGAAAAGCTATTATTGAATACGGGATTTTTAGCTTATTGCTGTTTTAAACATTTATTGTGTTTCTAGTTTATTGATAAAAATTAAGAAATTTTATGGATTTTTTCCATGGAACTGATGATTTTAGAAAAGTTATTATTGGATATGGAAAACTTTTTAATAAATGGATTCATAACAAATATTTTTTGATGAGAAGTGTTTAAATTATTATAGTTGTAACATTTGAAGATATTTTCGACAGTTATCTAAGGTCTTGGGAAGAATTTTTCAATGATTAATGGAAGAAATAAAAAAAATATGTTATCTTGAAAATCAACATTTAATTTTCTCTTGAGGAATGTATAAACTCCGGCAGAATATAGCCATCTTCTTTATTTTCATTAATAGTTTTGAAAATCTTAAAAATTTCACTTTGATTATTATTGAATGGTAAAAAGTCAAAATGGCATGGATGAAACTGTTTTTTAATAGACAAAAATGATAAATACTTACAAAAAAAAGATAATTATCATAAATTTTACAAGTGGGAATTGTTATAAATAAATTAAAATTATTGATAAGCATTTAATTTGTTATTAATAAATCAAAACTATTGGTATTTTCTCATTATAATATAAAGATTACAACTGAATTTTAAATTGAGGGGAATCTTTGGATATATGAAAAATATTTTCACTCAAAACGAAAAAAAGTACAATTTCATTTTTCCAGATATATATATATATATTTAAAGAGCTTGGTAAATTAATTTGACATTG
>JAPDSC010125644.1:0-16626 GCA_026290005.1 Latrodectus geometricus | reverse complement strand
CTCTTATAGTCCTTCGTTTTTAAGGGCTAAGAGTCGAGCTGAGCAAATACCAATTCGTTTCAACCATAGACAAGCTTTGCCATACAACTGCGAATTTCGGATGTTGGAATTGAAGCGAGCATTACAGCAGGCCAATAATACCAGCCCAGGACCAGACGGAATCAGCTATCAAATGCTTCGACATTTAAGTCCAGATTCCCTGTTGAACTTATTGAATTTGTTCAATAGGATCTGGACTGAAAATGAATTTCCATCACTCTGGAGCGAAGCAATAGTGATTCCGGTCCTTAAGCCTGGTAAGGATCCTTCAGAACCTTCACATTACCGACCAATAGCTCTAACGAGTCGCCTTTGTAAGACTCTCGAACGCATGGTCAACGCCCGTCTCGTATATGTCTTAGAAAAAAATAAATGTATACACATAATCAGAGTGGATTTCGTAAAGGGAGATCCACTCTTGATAATATTACATATTTGGAGACCCAAATTCGCCATGCATTTGTGCGAAGGAATCATCTGGTCTCCATTTTCTTTGACATCGAGAAGGCATACGACCGTACGTGGCGATATGGTATTCTCCGTAAATTATATGATTTTGGCTTTCGGGGTAATCTTCCGATATTCCTACAGAATTTCTTACGCTCCCGAGTTTTTAAAGTTCGTATTGGACACCTTTTGTCCAGTACTTTTAATCAAGTCGAGGGTGTTCCCCAAGGCTCAATTTTAAGTGTAACCATTTTTAATCTATTCATCAGTTCCATGCTTCATCTTCTATCATCTTCAGTTCATGGCACAATATATGTTGATGACCTGCAAATATCTTGCCAGGGATCAAACATGCGAGTAATTGAGAGGCAACTACAAACATCTGTTAATAAAATAGCTGCATGTTGTGCTGAGAATGGCTTTACAATATCTCCTAGCAAGAGCTGTTGTGTCCATTTCTGCAGGAAGACCAGCATACACAATGATCCTGTTATCATACTGAACAACATACAAATAGCTGTAGTCAACGAGATTAAATTTCTTGGTGTTACATTTGACCGCAAGTTAACCTTTCTTCAGCATGTATTACATCACTACTTCGGGTCTATCTAGCACTCATTTTATCTCGTATTGACTACGGAAGTGTTGTGTATGGATCTGCTGGGTCTTCTGTCTTACGCAGACTGGACACTAAGCATCACTCTGCTTTGAGAATCTGTTCAGGCGCATTCCGCACATCACCCGTCCAGAGTCTTTATGCAATAGGCCAACAATTGCCTTTAGACCTGAGACGAATGCAGCTGTCTCTCAATTACTACGCTAAAGTTATGTCTAACATTCAACATCCTTTACGATCCTTGGTATATACTCCTACCTTGAAGAGATTATATGATGCTCGGCCATTTAGCATCCAACCCTTTCTCAGTCAAACTAAATCTCAACTTATTTAACAGACCTACATGATGTCCGTTTTATTAAAACGGACTTACATACACATCCACCCTGGTATGATCCACAGATTAACATCATTAATCCATTCGCCCAGTTTAGAAAATCGGACACAACCCCAACCATTTTCCAACAGCTTTTCGTTTCACATCGCTGTCAGTATTCATCTTACACGCCTGTATTCACAGATGGATCTAAAACTGCAGGACATGTTGGCTGTGGCATATTCCATTCTTATGCCAGTTATGGTTACAGCCTTCATACGTCCTGCTCCATCTTTACAGCTGAAGCTACCGCTATTTTTCAAGCTCTTCAGCTAGTGAATACAGAGAATTTAATAAAATCTGCGTGTATACTGGCAGTTTGAGTGTATTAGAAGCGTTGAAAAATTCCAATTATTGTCATGCTGTTGTGTCCAAGATCTTCGGAGCATTGGATACCCTTGCTGGCAAGGTTTATAACATCATTTTCTAATGGGTCCCAGGTCATGTAGGTCTAGAGGGAAATGAAAAGGCGGATGCAGCCGCTAAAGCTGCATCGAATATACTTCACTCATCTGTCCCTCTGTTCGACGTGAGAAGGGTTTGAAAAAGATTTGTAAATTCTCTCTGGCAGGAGTCATGGAGTATGCAGGTCACAAACAAACTGCGTGCCATATTCCCCTCTTTCATTCCATCATCAGTTTTACCGTTACGAAGAGCAGATGTCAGATTGACTCGCCTTCGTATCGGACACACGCGTTTCACACACAAACATTTGTTTTTAAATGAATTAAATCCCTGGTGTGAAGCGTGTGATGTACCATATACTGTTTCTCATATTTTAATTTCATGTGCTAATTTTAACCTTTACCGTTTTAAATATTTTCAAACTGACATTTTAACCATGTATGATTTAGTGGGGGAGTCTCCCCACCGAAACCTTTTTTCCTTTTTAAGGGAAATTGGATTCCTTAATTTTATTTAAATTTGTTGATTTTTATTTTACTTTTATATATTTATGCTTTTCTTGGATTTTAAATTAAATATATACATTTATTTTGATATTTTAACCTTTTAATGTTGAGATTGGGTTTTGCCTAAAATTTATACATTCTCTTTAATGCTTAATTTTTGGCGCAGCTTGTCCTTTTTGGACCTTGTGCCACAAAACCCAACCCAACAACAACAACACCCGTGTTAAAACTTATCTCTTACTAACTGATCTATGTGATTTGCGGATCGATTCACTTAATTACTATACTCATCCGCCTAGGTATAACCCAAAATTTGCTTTTATTGATTCCTTTACTCATTTTGTAAAATCTGACACAACACCTATTGTCTTTCAACAGCTATTTTATTCTCATCGCTGTCAGTATCAGTCATACACACCTGTATTCACGGATGGATCGAAATCAGCAGGACATGTGGCTGTGGTATTTTTATCAATAATACATGTTTTAGTTACAGCCTACATCCGTCCTGCTCCATCTTCACTGCTGAAGCAACGGCAATTTACTACGCTCTTCAGCAGGTGAATGCGGGTGACGATCGTCAATTTTGTATATATACTGACAGCATGAGTGTTTTGGAAGCATTGAGAGGCAATAGTTTTATTTGTCATCCTGTTGTGTCTAAGATTTTTAGAGTATTGGAATCCCTTGCTGGCAAGGGTTACCAAATTTTATTTTGTTGGGTACCAAGTCACGTAGGTCTTGATGGTAATGAGAGAGCGGCTGCGGCTGCAAAGACCGCATCAGGTCGAATTTCACCATCTGTTCCGCTCTCTGATGTGAAAAAGGGTGTTAAGAGATTCATACATTCTCTTTGCCAGGAGTCAAGGAGCATGCAGGTCGGCAACAAACTACATAACATTTTCCCATACCTCACCTCATTATCAATTTTACCGTTAGGAAGTGCCGATGTTCGATTAACTCGCCTTCGTATCGGACACACACGTTTCACACACAGACATTTGTTTCTAAATGAATTGAATCCATGGTGTGAAACGTGTGATGAACTATACACTGTATATCATATTTTAATAGCATGTCCTGTTTTTAACGTTTACCGTTTTACATTTTTTCATACTGACATTTTAACTTAATATGATTTAGTGGGGCAGTCACCCCACAGAAACCTTTTTGCCTTTTGCAAGGCGATTGGTTTTCTTAATTTTATTTAGGATTTATGACTGTGATTTTATGAATTTTATTTTTACTTTCATTTTCAATTTTACATATTTACATTTTAATATAATCTATACACTTGTTTTTGTTTTTTAATCTCTCTTTTAATGATGAGTCTGGGTTTTATTAATAAAATTTTTCTTTAAAGTGAAATTTCTTGGCGCAGCTTGTCCTTTTTGGACCTTGCGCCATAAAACCCAACCAAAACAAACAAACAAACTGCTTTGAGAATATGTTCAGGCGCAATCCGCACATCACCCGTGCAGAGTCTTTACGCGATTTGTCAACAATTGCCTTTAGACCTGAGACGAATGCAGCTGTCTCTCAATTACTACGCAAAGGTCATGTCTGACCGACAACACCCTTTACGTTCCTTGGCTTTTACTCCTGCATTAAAGAGATTGTATGATGCTCGCTCTCATAGCATCCAACCTTTTCTCACTCGTATTAAAAGTGATCTTTCCTTGATAGACCTATGTGATGTCCGTTTCATTAAAACGGACTTGCTTTTACATCCACCTTGGTTTGATCCACAGATATCAATAATTAATAAATTTGTTCAGTTTCGGAAATCGGACACAACTCCTACGATTTTTCAACAGCTTTTTTGTTCACACCGCTGTCAGTATGCTTCTTATACGCCTGTATTCACGGATGGATAAAAAATTGCAGGACATGTCGGTTGTGGCATTTTCTTTAATAATACGAGTTACGGCTACAACCTCCATACGTCCTGCTCCATTTTTACTGCTGAAGCGATGGCAATATACCAGGCGCTTCAGCTCGTGAATACCCCCTCAGGGGGTTTACTTTCTTTAAGTAAACACGGGTGTCACAATCCCGAGGTACCCCAGTGATCTTTTCTCACCTTTCTTTTCTTCTCTCCTCTCCCCTTCTGCTTTTTCTTCCTTTTCTCCCTCAATGTGGTTGCCTCATATGAGGTTGAGGGCTCCCCTTGAGCAGCTGTTGCCGCTCTGTTGCTATTAGCTACTCTCGGGGACTAAATCACCCACGTGTTTGCCGTGCGTGGAGACCCGTGTCCCTGGAAAGGAGGGTCCTGGTAATTGAGGCCCACAGAGACCAATACATTACTTTGGCCTCTGCTTCAGGTAAACGGGAGGTGTGTTGTGGTCCTCAGCACATCAATCGGCTTTATGGATCAAGCAATCGGTACATCTACTGGGTGACTCGTTAAGGGTGGAGACCACTTCAGGGATGTACTGTGAGCGTATAGGGATTGACTAGCACTGGTGCAGTTGACTTGCATCCCCTTGTAGGACTCCGTGGTGGGTGGTGCCGTCGGTCCCCGAATTTTGTATAATCCTACATGGAAAAAAAAAACTTTCTCCTCACTCCCTCGGGAGCAACAAATGCAATTGTGTAACGCAAAATATTTTATTGTAAAAAGAATTGGAGATTCTTTTGAATCTGTTTCTCCTTTTCTGATTGAGAAGAGTATTACTTCTTACCTAGGAGAAGTAAAATCTATTAAGAAGTTACGTTCGGGTGTTCTGCTAGTCGAAACTGCATCCGAGAAACAATCTATGCTGATGCAAGGCATGAAAGCCATAGCTAACATCTCTGTTACTGTCGAACCTCACGGCAATTTAAATTTCTCACGTGGTGTTATTTCTGCTGAGGACTTGTACCACACGCCAACAGAGGAAATACTGGAAAACCTTCAAAGCCAGAAAGTCTGTGGTGTCAAAAGAATTACGATCATGAGGGATGGTATTGTCTTGAATACCAAACATCTGATTTTGACATTCGCGACACCCGACTTACCTGAGCATATTAAAGTCGCCTGTATGAGGTGTTCTGTTCGGCCATACATCCCAAATCCTCTCAGATGTTTCCAATGCCAACGTTTTGGGCACTCTAAAATGGCTTGCCGAGGTAAACTCACTTGCGCCCGTTGTTCTGACGTTGGCCATGACAGCATTACCTGCGATGCCAAAGAAGTGTGTGTCAATTGTAAAGGCAATCACACTTCTTTTTCTCGATCATGTCCAGTTTGGCAACTGGAAAACGAAATCACTACTCTGAAAATTACCAAAAATATATCATACCCAGAGGCTCGACGGTTAGTAACTTCTCGAACTCCTGTAGTTGGTGTTAGCTATGCGGCTGCTGCTAAAAAGACCACTCGATCGTGTAGCACTCAGACAGAAGGAGACCCATGTCCTTCTGTTCGTTTGTCCTCAAAGATCACGAACACTACCAAGAATCTTCCCACTCTTACCAAAATGTCGGCAAAATCCAAAGCCTTGAAGGCAAGAAAACTAAAACTCTCAAAGGAAGGCCATAGAATAACTTCCTTACTTTCAAAGAAAGCCATTCGTGCTTTGGATGCAGACTCTGTTGCACTGCATCCCTCAGATGATGATTTTAGCTTAGAAGATTCATCTGAGATGACCATCAGTAACGGCGATAATGGTTAGTTCATATTCCATGAATGACTTCCTTTGTTTCATGGAATTGTCGTAGTTTCCGGCCTCGAATTGATGATATCAAATCTCTCATCTCCCACTACAATCCTGTATGTGTGGCTCTACAGGAAACATTCCTCAAGCCCACTATTGGCTCTAAACTACGAGGATTTCAATGCTACAGAAATGATTATGATGGTAGCGCCACTGCAAGCGGTGGTGTTTGTATTTTCACTTCCAACAGATACCCTAGCACAGCACATCAGCTGCGCACTACACTGCAGGCTATCTCTGTCAAAATTTATACTACATGTCTAATCACTGTCTGTAGCCTTTATTTACCACCAAATGACATCATTCAAGCTGAAGAACTAAATGAATTAGTTGATCAACTCCCAGCTCCATTTTTATTGCTCGGTGATTTTAACGGTCATAGTCCTTTGTGGGGTAGTGATGATACGAATTCTCGCGGTCGTCAGATTGAGCAGTTCATATCTGATAACTCTCTCTGTCTGCTAAATACCGACGAGAAGACTTATTTCCACGAACCTACAAGGACATTTCACTCTCTTGACCTAGCTCTTTGTTCTCCGTCACTTTTGCCTTTGCTGAATTTCACTGTTGGAAATGACCTTTTCAACAGCGATCATTTCCCTCTTATCGTGACTCAGACTGGAAGTAATAATGTGTCCTATAGGCCACCGAATTACGTGTACAGTCGAGCCGATTGGGTTCTTTTCACTTAATTGGCCGTGATTACGGAAACAAGATGAGTGATTGATGACAAAAGAGATGTGATTGATGATGCCGTTGAATATGTCGCTGACACAATAATCAAAGCTGCGGATGTTGCTATTCCTAAAAGTTCTTCTACCCCTCATAAGCTTATGAAACCATGGTGGAATGAAGAGTGCCGAATATCTTATAAGAAACAAAGGAAGCAATGGAATATTTTTCGAAGATACCCTACTACGGTGAACCTTATTGCCTTTAAAAAAGCCAAAGCTCAAGCTCGTAGAGTAAGACGCAAGAGTCAAAGAGAATCTTGGATTCGTTATGTGTCTTCAATTACCTCATCGACATCAGTAGTATATTATTGAAAGAACCTGGCTCACTTTTGCGCTTGAGGGTTTCTGGCCCAGGACAATTCGACACGCGAATGCGCGATTGTTTTTTTACTAATAGAAAAAATTCACTTATGAATAATTGCTTTTCTTAACTCAATACCTGCAGATAGCATTAATTAGTATTGGTAAGAACAGCAGGCCATTTTCCACCGAGACCCGGAGTGGGGTAATGGCTTAATCTCGGTCGTTTTTTTTGTTTACCCGGGGTTTCGCCGAAAAATCATAAACTGAAGTTTATGAAATATCAGCCCTATTCCCCGGGGAAGGACACTCTTCAACTTGATTTAGTAAGCAAAACTCTTCAACTTGATTTAGTAAGCAAAACTCTTCAACTTGATTTAGTTGGTTTTCACTTTTTTTTTGTTTTTTTTTTTCTTTTTTTTGTATTTTTTTTTTATCCATTTTATGTGTCATAGCAACAAGCATGTTATTTTTTGTGAAAAATAGATACATAAAAAGTAATCAGAACAAAATGCATTTATGTTTCCTCTTCCGAATCGGTACATTGTTGGATTTCATGATGACCATAAGATAAAGTTAAAATACCATCATTTTTTAAAAATTTTTTGTCATAAAACGAAGACAATGTTGTTTTGTTTTGTACAACTGTTTTTAAAACATGCTTTTTGGAGACTATAGAATACTGTAAATCTTTAATAGAAAGTTCTTCTTGCAAAACTTGTTTATATTTTTCATGAGTTAGAGAAGCAAGAGAACTTTTTTTTACTCCCTTTGCTGCTTTTTTTACTGATTGATCTTCACATAGTAAACTATACATTTTTGGTTTTAACCCTATAAATTCTTTTATTGGCTGACAAGTTTCATTTTTTAAAGTTCCTAGTCGACCTTTGTTTGTTTCACAAAAAAGATAATGATTTTTATCGAAATTGCTCAAATCCATAATTTCCATAAAGTTATTTCGTATATCTTCGTATACATTTGGGGTTTCTATGTGTAAATAAAGCGAATCAGTGTCTGTGTACAACAAGGTGCATTTAGAGTTATAAAATTTTTTAAAATATGAGAAATACAAGTCATATAATTGTAGTTTGGATAATTCTAACACTGTGAATCCAATGTATATAGGCTTGTCTAATCTTAGATCAGTTTGTTTCATTTTGAACAATGTTAAACTTTCGTTTAAAGGTTCGAAGTATTCTAAAGCAGGGCTAGATAAGTACTTTTTACATTCCTTGACACTGAGCGCTCCTTTAACATTAACCCTTTTCCTAACATTTTGTAAACATTTCCCATAAAAGGAATTATTTAGTTTTTTAAAAAATAATTTTTCACTTTCGGTTTTACAAGATAATCTTTTTGAGTTGTTAAATGTAATATATTCTTTTAACCATGGGTTTTGAGAAAACATTAAAATCTTATGTATCTTGGAGAGCTTTAAGCCCTGTTTCAGATAAAATTGCAAATTCAAATAATGTACAATATAATGTTTTTTTGGATAAAAATTAGGTGTTAATTTTTTGCATGGAAAGGTGTTCTTAAGCCCAAATTTTGTGCACAGTTTTTTTGCATAAGGAGATAACATATCGAACGTTATTTTGAGATGTTCTGGTGCTAATGGTAAATCGTTAAGTCTCTCATGTTCTGTTTCGGGAATTTCTAAATCAATCTCTAAAATATATCCTTTGTTGCTGTTTGGAGGAATACTAAACACATCGAAAGAGTTTATTTCCTCTGAAGATAACCAACAAAAATTACCATAAGGTAAAAATTGGCTCATAGCATATCCATAAAGATTAACTATATCTAATGCAAGAATATAGGAATGGGGTTTCGAAGAATCGTAAGTGGATGGTACATAAGGATTGTTTGCCATAGCATAACGTTTACCTACAAGACAAATTCCTCCTCGCATTTGGCTTTCCAACCAAATATAATCGTTAATGTTTTCCAATAACTGCAATTCAATTTTACAAAATTTCAAGCCTGCATCAAATGTAAGTTCGCTTATCGAAATATAATGTACAGGATCAAGTTCATAATATTTTAGAGAAAGAGTTCGAAATGCGCAAAATACTTCTGCAAGCATTAAAACATCTGTATTTTGATATAGTTGTAAATAATCACCAAATGTTTTGCAATTAAATGCTCTGAAAACGGCTACAGCATGAATATAATCTTTTTCAGTGATATTTTGATGTGTTAAAACATTAAAAAAAGCTGCTTGAGGAGGTAAACCAATAGTTTGAAGTTTGTCAATGTGATCACAATATGAATAAGGAAATACACCTTTTCGATGTAGCAAATACTTGTTTTTGTTGTGTTGAAAGAAACTATCAAACATTTTGAATTCATGATTCGAGATTTTCAGATTTTCAATTAATGTATCAAGAGAGCTGTCTAAAAATTGAAAACTATCTAAGAATTTTAAATGATCTAATGTAAACATAGATATTTTTTCTAAATTTAAAGGAATTATATTAATATCTTTTGCATATTCTCTAGGCAAATATTTTAAAAGTAAATGCGAGTCATAGTTTCTGCTATTGTGTATGACTACAGGAATAAAAAAAGTTTTTCTGTATTGCAAATTGCAATATTGGTGTGCTCTACCTTCTACAAAATTTTGGTAGTGCAAATGATGTCGAACAATTCGATCAGTTTTTTTAAATTTTTGGTGGCAAATAATACATTTTGAAAAATCATATGTTGAGGAATCGTCAATTTCAATTTCGCTAACTTTTTTTAATTCAGCAATTAGTTTTAAAGATATTTCTTTTGCTTGATAGAGAAAATGTTCCACCGCGTCATATCCAACATGATAGTTATGATGAATTATTTTATCATCTTGATCGATAACAAGCATTGCATAGGAGAGAGGAATATGTTTTTCCAGCTCACATGTAAAGGATTTTTTTTCATTTGGAGTAACAGTCGAAACCTTAGATAATGCGCATTCGAAGTCAGCAAACATCACAAAACGATGTTTGAGAGATCTATTAATGTTTTTAAATTTCAAAATCAGATTTTGAGGGATTGAAACACGTTGTGGCTTGTTATGAAGGCAAAGAGTTTGATGTTCAATTAAAGTCTGTTTTCGTACAAATCCATTCAAACAACGTTTGCAATAATAATTAAAATGCTTTTTATGTTTCAAAAGTTTGTTTATATTTTTTATTAGATAATAATGCTTTTCATAGAGAAACAAATCTATTTCTCTATAGTTTTGAGAACTAGTGTAAAGAGGATATATCATGCCTTCATCAAAAGCAAAAACATTGATATTTAATTTATTTACATTTTCAAAAAGTTTGATGTTTGCTATCTCGACAGGAAACTTTAACATTTTTGTATCAACAGCTTGCAAATGTTTTTTGTATATGCTACAGCGACCAGCATTCTTTTGCTTAGGAAATAACGCAGCTAATATGCAATAAATGAAGCATTTATTATTAATACAATTGATAGATAAAAGCGCTTTTTTATTAGATAATTTATTCGGTAGTTTGACCGTTTCACATCCACCAATAATTTTGGCATAATTGCCAATGTGTAAATCTACAAAATCGATTTTATGCAGAAGCCATCCGCTTCCGTTTCTAGTAAAATTATCAACAGAATTCATAATTTTCCTAAAGCCCTCATCTATTACGGAAAATATTTGTGCAGCAGATAAAATGCGCAAGGCATTACTGCAGAAATAATAAGTTTGATACACTGGTGTGTTGTTTAATTCATCGCTTAAAATTTTTGTAAACACAATGTGTAAGCAAATGATAACACGAATTCGTAAAACAGTTGATGTATTTAAAATATTATGAATCACAGGTCTGAGTTCGGAATAAGCAGATTCTACAGAATCAAAATTAGTTCTTGCACGTAATGTTCGAGTAAAACCATGGAATGCAGAGTTCAATTCTTGAAAAATAATATTAGCCATATTTATTTTTTCTGTTCTGATTACTTAAATGTATCTAAATTATAATCTTATTGTTAACATTCTTACTCAAGTATCAGGTTCAAGTTCTCTTGTTTTTATAAAATCTTGAATTTTTTCCAATCCTACAATCATTATTGGAATCTGATCAATATTAATATTAAACCTGTTCTTAATATCACCAGCCTCGTTATATTTTAGAAAGCATAAATAATGTTGTTTTCTAAAGTGTTTGATTTCAAGAGCAGTGTTTTTTCCCAAATAAACAGAATAGTTTGGTATCTGTGAGTTTTTAGTTTCAATTTCTGTAGAGATGTTTAAGTCAAATTTTTTTGGTTTTTTCTTAGGAGCGCAATCCTCATCATCTATTATTCTAGCTTAAAAAATAAATAAAAGAATTTAGTTTCGTAGTTAATTTTAAGTATTTCAAAATAACTATCAACTTAGATTTTTTAAATTTGGTAAGATAGAGAGAAAACGCAATAACTGAAAAACAACTTACCACAATCCATGTTGAAAATCAGCGGAGAACTAATGCACAAATGCAAATGTTGATGTGTCAGTAGCATAGGAGAGTTTTTATAGAAAATTTTCCTGAATTTTAATTATCAAGCTGAAAGTTAAAGTAGTGTAGGTTGCTCATAAATTAAGTACTTTCAACTATGTTACAAAAACATGAGTGGGATTCTAGGTCATTTTAACGAATATTCTTCAAAGTTAATTTATTGTAATAAGCCATTTGCATAAAGGCGTTTTAAAAAACATAAGTATCATTTAAGGTCAATTTATTAAATTTCCTCCAAAGTTAATTTATTCCGAATACTCCTGATCTATAACATTTTTTACTCTATCATAACTCTTAAATTAAATGTTTCAAGAATAGAATTATTTTAAATCTAAAAAAAAAATGAGATACACACTATTATATTTTAATATATTTATTATGTTAAGCAACAAGTTACAAAATATTTAATATACAATGCAAATTTCTAATTTGTTACAAACAATGCAAATAAAAAACAATTTCATCATTGTCTAGTAGTTTGAAGTATCCAAATTTTGCTTCAAAATTTGTACAATCTGCGAGTTCATTCCATGAAACACCTTTCGTTGCTAAAATACTCTCCACAACTGATTCAAACAAAGTCTTGTGAGAAGAATAAACATTGTATTTCTCTGCAGTATTATATTTTGTCAGTTGGCAGAAACCAAATCGCTTTTCATCTGTTTGATTATCATGTAGACACTTAACAATGTCTGTGTTCGACAATATAGTGAAATACATTATCTTCGCAGGCTCCGCAGAAGTTTTATGAAGTCGAGCATTTTCAGTGCACTCTAGAATATTATCATAGAGAGTATTGTGAATATACAAATACTCACATCTGGAGCAAGGATCCATAACAACATATCCGAATCTCTCCATGTCTAGCGATCATCTGAATTCGCTAGCTATGACGTTGTTATAATATCTTTCTTTTTTTTGATTTTCTAATATCGCCTCTCGATAAGATTTACATTGTTGATTGGAGGAGAGCAATGTTGAATGATTTATCAATTTAAATTGTTGATGCGCAAAACGTGTTACAATTCGTTCATTTTCGCAAACATTTGTTTCTGTTAATCTCGTAATAGGTAATCTTCTATTCACATGCCATAGAAAAAATAGACAGAAAAGTCCACATGAGCTGGTACGAGGATGTTGTAATATATGCGAATTCCATTCTATTTTAGAGGAATTTTGAGTAATAAATTTTTTAATGTTTCCTTTCGGAAATGTGCCATAAGAACAAAAAAAAATGCCATTGCGGTTGTTGTCAAAATAGATCGCTTGCCAATGTTCTCCCTTCTTCGTAGAAGGATGCGTGTTTACAATAAATGATCGATAATATCCTCGTGTTTCGGGCAATAGATCACTCGCAAACACTCCGCCAAACGTTCCTCTAATTTTAGGATCGCTGAGGGCTAAACTTAACAGTGTTTGCGTGTCCATAGTATTTAATAGTCAACAAATATATTTCTACTTTTGTCAATTTCAATTAATGCTTGCATTTCCATGTAGACTATTAATGTAACAGTTTCCGATAGTTCTCTATCGAATTTCAGGTGAATCGATATTTCACCGCTTCTGGCTATATTCATAAATGGATCGCTAGCAGAAAAATCTTGCGTGAGATCGAACACATACAAGCAAGTATTCTCTTTATATTCTTCTAATGTGACATTAGTATTGTGTTGAGCGAGGTCTGTGAACAAACTTAAATAGTTTCGGGCATACAGATTTTGATAAGAAGGTGTATTGGCTGTCATAGGGATTTGAACTCCATTCTCCGATAACGAAATATAATTCAGATTATAATGTTGGAAATTAAACGGATTCTTCTTCAAATCTCCATTGAATGCAGAATTGGATACTAATCCTAGAATCATACGCGAGGGAAGAATTCCATTCACTGCATTAGGAATTATAACACTCTTCAATCCTGAACTGAGTGTGAATGTCTTAGTCTCAATTCTTGTGAAAGGCATTTGCACCAGAGATTGTTCTAATGCTTTTTCGTGGCCAACTAGAATTGAGCTCGATACATCGCATTTTCTGATAAACAGACTTATATTTTCGATGTGTAAGCGATAACTTCCAGTGTTAGCTAAGAGAGCAAATTCGTCCTTTGCTTTTAACAAACGAATTCGTATCGTTGTTCCGCTAATTAAAAGACGTGGTTGAGTTCCTAAGTCAATATGAAGCATTCCGCACATATCAAATAGTTTGCCTTCTTTAACCCGTTTCCATCTCTGTTTTAATCCAGCATTCTTTCCAGTATCTCCCAAATTAGTGTCATCATATTCACCGACAGTATCCTTGCAGAACAAACCAGCACTCAAAAAATTCTGTTGAGAAGATTGGGGATGAAACAAAACACTTTGTATAAAAGATTTGTAAGGATAATTACTTTCCGAAGAGATATTACGATCGTTAAGTGAGATGTGGCATTCGGAAAACATAGTGTTTAGCAAATAATTAATCGGTCCGCATCGATCATTTTCTGTAAAATTTGTTCCATCAGCTTTCAAAATTTTCGCCTGAACATTCAAAAACACATGCGATAAATCGAAATATGCATCTCCTAACCCGGTAACAAGAAATTCAATTGTATTGCTATCCGAAATGGAAGCAATCGGATGTATTTCTACAAATGAAGAATGATCAATCGCCAGTTGAATAGGCGATGAAACGAAAAGATCTAGTTCGCTTTTTGTGCAGTAGCAATTTTCCATGTTTTAGAGCTCTGAAAATACGTCTGGTTTATTTGATTTCCTACGCTTCGAGTGTTGCTTTCTAATAGTTTTCTTCCTTTTAAGACCTTTTCCACTTAATTTGCGAATAACATCGCTTGTTATTTCGCGTCCTGTTTGGCGAAACTGATCTCTAGCAGCATTGCGAAGCGATTTTCCTTGTGATACATCTTCAATTATATTTCGACACAGATGACAATAAACGTTTTCCTAAATATTTTCCAGCTTGCATCATCAGCGGTAAAGCAAATCGGCGCAAGTTACTGAAAAAGCCATAACCTCTCTGAATGGGATAATGGGAAGAAAAGTAAGGGTCTGCATTGCCTGTTTGATTTAAATAATACGCAATACAATGTTCTGGTTGTAGCCTGTGACCGCGCTTCGACATGGTTGAAAGCAGATATGGAGATCGATGAGAATGTCATTGGATTTATATAAATTTCTTTCTGAAAGAGAGCACTAAGTTTGTTTTACCCGATATGAATTTAATAGGAGTACCGCTGCTAGTGCGCAATTGAATTTCAATAATATCAAAATATTGTTTTTTTACTCTGAAGTACAACGGCACAGAAAAATATTTAACAATCTGATCATTAGTTTCGTTTGCCACTGGGATAATTTTTAGAATAGATGTTGAGGAATCTCCTACCAAGGAAGGTGATACTATATCGCAGTATACATATATTTCTGTAATACCTGCGCGTAAATCCAAAGTATAATCAGATTTATAATCACCCTGATGAAATGTTCTTGCAGTAAATCCTAGCAAATCGCTAAGCTTTTCTGCAAAAGTGACTATGGTGTTTGGGGGAACGTGTAAACCCACCTTAGAATCAGGCAATAACTGTAATGCTATGAATTTGAATTCTTTGAATAAATCTTTAGCTTCACGATACATACCACTAGATATTTTGTATGTGGCAGTTCTATTCTCTTTACGAATACTCGGAAAAACTTTATAACTGATCACGCGAAATTTTTCATCTTTTAATGAAGTAGCAGGCTGTGTATAGGAAAATTGTGTTTTTGTTTGTTCTCCTCGTATTACGAAGCTGTTATTAGATATGTTTAATGCAGTCATTAATCGAGGACAGGAATTTCGTCTGAGTTCGATATTTACATGCGATGGTAGCGAAACTGTTACTTGGTTATTATTGCTTTCAATTTTAATATCATTTGATAACGATATTTCTTTTAATTTGTTATTTATCTGTTCTATTAAATCCCCATCTTCCAGTATTATATCATAGGTTTGGTCTACAATCGGTTCTCTTGCAATCAGTGTAATTTCCTGATTTCTAAAAACTTCTTTATTTGGAGAACGATAATGAATATAAGCAAGAAATCCAAGTGGACTATTAGGTGTTATATCGTCTTTTGTTGGATCTAGGCTCAACAACCTTAGCAACTGACTTCCTTTTTCAGCTGTTGTAATCCATTCCCATCCTCGTTTCAATTCAATTTTCAATTTCTTTCTCTTTTCAATCAAAGTAAATTTTAGGGGAGGATCAATAAAATATTTTTTCATATTTGCCATTATTCCTTCTACAAAGTCTAAGTGATCTTCATTGTAGAGAGGAATACGAAATGTTGGTAGTAATGTTTCTATTTCTACATCAATTTCTCTCTGAATGATATAAGAATCGTTGTAACGAGACTGAATTGTAAAGTACTTTCCTGGAAGAGTAGCTTCGGCTAAGCAACATTCCCATTCTCCGATCAAAGTGATAGGTTTGGCTAATTTCGTTCGAAAATGATCTGGTGTATTGTTAGGAAAATATTTCATACTAGCATTTGAAGGTAGAAGAACATGAAAGTCATTCAGGATTTCAACCATTCTGCTTTTATCCAAGAATTAAATGAATCGTCGAAACCAACCCACTTCACCAAAAATTGTTGTGAAGCACCTTTCCCCTTAGTACGAATAATTTTTTCAATTGCCCAAAAATCCTTATCAGACTTATTTATTTTAACGAGTTCTTCGGTGTAAAATCTTCCTGTAATTTCCTTGCCAGAATGGTCTTGCAATGCATATGTAGGAGGGTTTGTTGGATAACGTTTGTAAATTCTAAACGTTTCTTCAGTCCATCCAGGAAGATAGCCTTTCTTAAAAACTTTCCTTGCTTTTGAAATCCTTACCACATCGTTAACTGCAAAGCGAAACTTGACTGGAGAGTCTACATTGTACAAGGATTTATATAAGCGAGGCTCATCAGCTTGTGTGACTTTCGCTGGCGCCATTCCATGACTTCGATGAACTGAATGGTTGTAAGAATC
>JAPDSC010125632.1:25658-64649 GCA_026290005.1 Latrodectus geometricus | reverse complement strand
ATATATATATATATATATATAATATTGGCTATGGCATGTAAACAATCGATATTTAGTAAACACTATTAAACAATAAAATTTGCATTTCTATAAATTTTTATTTGCCAATAAAAATGTATGGAAATATAAATTTACTTTTATATATTAAATCTCTGCTAATTATTTCAAGAATTTTGGATGTGGCTGGGGTGGACTGTTGGCTTGGACGTCATTTTCGTTATTGTAAAGTAATGATTTCATAGCCTAACCCAAATAAGGGTACGCCATATTCGCTAATGGTGACAGCGGCACACAAGATACGCCGTGTTCATAAAAGCTTCTTTTTTAAATGATACCTTTTGGTATATGAGTCCAAGTTTTGTCCTTGCTTTTAAATTACGAAGACCTTCCAACTTCTGGATTATGATGGCAGCCGATGGGATGCCACACTTATATCAGTGTGTCATCACTTCTGACTATTCTGCCATTATGTTAGGCCATAGTGACTTCAATGGTCTGCCAATTTAAAATATATAAGTGAAAAAATGACCACTCGTAGAATTTTTAACAGAAGAAAATATGTATAAAAATGTGTCAATTGTCCTTAATTAATCTACAGCAGGAAACGATTTCAAGTCGGCTAACTTTATTAATTATATATTAATTCATTAATTTATAGCTAAAAGTGGAAATCCTGTAGATTGATGGTGAAGGACATTGGTCCCTTTTCTGTGGAGAGCATCATGTGTTAAGCACTCAATAGAGCCAAAATCTTCTTGGTGATATCCATTATGCGCAGTTAAATTTGCATAAGTCTTTTTATTTAAATTCCATGGTATGTAATACATTCACTTGCTCCCATTTGTGGACACCGTCATTGAAATTTGACTCTCAGTTTTGCTGTATCTGATGACTTTGGTCTGCCCATATAAAATAAAATGGAATTATATCTCATTAACCTATTCTGATTAGGAAAGAAATTTGTATGTTTATTTTAATTTTAAATAGAGTAGTTTAAATAGAAATATCACTCTCAATGGAAATTTGTATGCTAATTCAATCTTTGACAATTTTTAAACAAATCTTTGACTAGTTCAACCTTTGAATCACAGGAAATATTACATGTATTAGAAAAAAATAGTAATGGGGTGAAGATTAATCAATAAAAAATGCAAATAATGATTACTTACTATCAAATCTTAGTATATGAAAAACAATTTTAAAACTATGAGTATTAAAAATAAGTATATATACTTAATTTTAAATTATTACGTTCAATTTTAACGAAATTATTGAATTATTAATTTTACATCATATCAAATGTATAGAGGAGAAAGTCTAGGTAGTAAAAGTGCTTAAGATAAAAAATATTTAACTTGTAAAAACAGAATTAAACAAACTTAAATTATGTCATTAAGAAACCATTGAAAATTAAATCATTGCTATTTTTAGGTTTCATTAATTTTTATAATGAATACATGTAGTTGTCATTAGTTTTTTTAGAAAAAATTTGAAGTATTTATTTTGTTAACATATATTTTATCTAGTGTTTAATTGAATGTATAAACGGAAGTAAAAATTTCAATTCACAGCAATGAATTTTGTAATTATCTTGAACAATTAAAAAATTATTTATAAGAAGAACCCAAAATGGATGAAATTAATCAAAATAGATAGATAAAGCTTTATAAATATATTTGTCTTTTAAAATGAATTTGTTTTATAGCTGGCAGTATTACTGTTAAAATTTCATACGCATTTTCTTTGATAAAAATGTTTATTATGAATGATAACTATATGATTTGTAAATTATATAATATTGATGTACTGATCATATAGTTATCAATCATAGTGAACAGTTAATTAATATATCATGAAAAGTACTTAATTGTGAGTGAGATGAATATTTAACAGAATTCAATCTTTATTTTTTAAATACTGTGAGGAATTCAAAATTATTTATTTTACTTGCTTATGACTTCATTATAAATTCCATTACTTAGAGAATTTTATTATATTATAAAAAATTAAATTCAATAAACATCTTATTTTTTTTAGCAGAGCTTTAATAAATTTTGTTTAAGAAGATAAAAGAGAAAAAGGAAGGAAATATGTAAAAAGTTTCTATGTTAAATTAATAAACATCGATTGTTCTTTACGGGAAAAATTAATCAGTGTTAATAAAATAATTTAATTATGAAAATCTATCTTTGTAATTTCAGATATCAAACAAGAATTATTTTTAATAAGAAATGAGGTAACGAAATAAAAAAATTCAATGAATTTTTTTCGAACATTAATAGCTACAAGGATACACTCTTCCTCTATTAATTAAAAATAACATTTTAAAAGGAAATTATTATATAAAAACATATAAATTTGTTAAATTCCAGAAGATTGAAGAGTAGGCTCTAAATCATTAGTGAGATACATTTTTTTCAAAATTCACAACTTAATGCTTTTCTGGAGAAAATATTTCCATAAGAGCAAATCGGTAAATATAAATAAAACCTAAAAAAATAAAAATTGGTATGATGAGTGGTATTTTTTCACCTACAAGGAAAATATATCCAAAAACTTGGGAAGAAGGACAGCCTGGGGAAGAATGCACTTTCACTTTTAACTTCGTTTATTGGTATTCCTGGAAGTTCTCATGAGACTGAAAATTACATTACGATCCATTACTTGGGTCTTCTTTAAATCTACTCGAAGAAAAAATTTTCACTTACAAATTCTCCTTTCGCAGAAAAATATATTCGATTGGTAAGCATACAAAACGTAATAAAAAGTGTCTAGATGCTCTTAAACTTACCAAACATTAAATCCTAAGACTAGGAAATTTGAAGAGATTGTGCCCATTGGATAGCGATGAAAGTTTATTTATTTTAATTTAAAACTGCCCGTTAAAATCACAATAAAGCTAATTTAATTATCTTTATAGACTTTGAGTGATTATCACAAATCAATAGAAGTCTATGCATAATATTCGTCTAAAATACCTAAAATTTAGAAAGATAATCATTGTTTTAATAAAAAAGGCATTATAGTTAAAATTAAACAAAATTTATTGGCGAGTTTGTTCCTGTTAACTTGACATATATAATAGCAGCAGTCTTATTATATATGCCAAGTTAACAGGTAGAATAAAATTTTCCTGTTAATATTAGATATACCAAGAAATCCAAGAAGGAATATTGTATAAGAGGGGTTTTTGAACATATTAAAACATTTTAAATATATATACAAATAATAAGGAGGATTTCAGTATTTGGTTAATTCGAAAAAATCAAGAAAATGTATTATTTCACGATAAAAGAAGATTACATGAAATTTTTGTTAATTACAATTATAATCATCATTTTGATTACAAATTATGATACATTTTCAATAGTTAATTAAAGAAATTCTGAAGACAAATCTGGTGAAGGGGAAAAGGAAGAAAAATTAAATGAACAATCTTAAATAATGTAAGATAAATGTTTATTATTTGCGTTACTGCATTAGGTATTTTGCAAGAGTCTGTAAGGGACATAAAATGTATTAAAAAATGTTTTATTTACAAAGCCAATGAAACAGTAAAAATATGTAAAATACCTTGATTATTATGCTTTTGTCCAAATTCTTAGACATAAAACAGGTTTTTATTATATCAAAATTCATTTTATGTATTTGGGAAAAGAAAGTTATGTTCGCTGCGCGTAATATCTTTATTTAAAATAAAGTCATTAAATAAAATACAGTAAAAGTAATTTTGTGTGTGATTATTTTTAACATACAATACAAAATAAAATACTTACTTAAATTAAAATGTGAAGTTTTATGAGGAAAAACAGTTCATTGATACAAATAAATTTCTTAATAAATTAATGTCAGAAAGTATACATTACTCATAAAATCATTTTTTTGTTGTTTTACTGTTCTTTACAAATTTCGTTATGCTTATGAAAATTATTTCAGTAGAAGATTTTTAGACAAAACTATCAAAAAATAGGAATTATTTAATTAAAAATAATATATATATTCACTAAAGGATATCATTAGAATGTTCATTGATGTAAAACTGTTTTGTGTAATGCTTATTAATTTAAAATAGTTAACTCATCAAAATATACATATATTGTTTATTTTGGATTCCAAATTTAAGTGGTAATTCCATAAGAGCATAAATAAATTTATTTTATAGCAATGTAATGAAAGATGATTTCTTAAGTTTTCTTATCTTTTTAAATCTTTAATATAAACCTAGATTAACTAGTTTTTCATGTAGTTTTAAACTTATCATACTTTCATAAATATTTTTTTTCAAAATATTTGTAAAATAAAGTTTATTATGACGAAGTATGTAACAATTAAAATAATAAAATTTACATCTAGTCACAGCTATATATTTAATTGCTTTTACCTTTTTTACACATCATTTTTAATTTCGTATTCTTTGTTACATATAAATATATGTGTGTAATTTTATTCTTCAGAAAACTTAAAAGAATAAATCTAGGATCCGGTATTCACGTTTTCACAATTTTCTGGGTAAATCAGATATACAGAATTGAAAATATACGGAATTGAAGATTTGTGTATTTGTGGATTTTAAAATTTAACTAAAGCGGATTTTCCGCTTAAGTTTTAGATTCCGTGTTTTTTTTCAGATAGAATGATCTGTTGAATTTTTCTCAGGGCTTAGATGTTTTTTAAAACAAGAGCAGGTGTTAATAGAATCGAAAAGAGATATATATTTTCTTTTAAACTTATTTTAACACTTTTTCTTGACCAGCTCTACAAAATCCTTTCTACTCGATAAAAAAAAGGAATGTTGAAATCACGTCCTAAATGTCACAAAAATGCACTGAAAGGAAAATTTAGAATCTTAATACATTAAATATTCTAAACTGAAAATTCTCAATAAACTCATAAATGGATTTTTTTAAACATTTTTTATACTTCTTCAATGATAAATATGTGGCAATTTTATTAATTAAAAACAGTTTAAAATATTTCTTCATTTTTGTGAATGCATAACTTGAATTGAGAATCGAATTTTTATCTACTTAAAATTATTGTTGATTACACGAAGCAATTTCTTATTTCAAATTTTTTCAATTTGTTATATTTAAAAATTGGTTGCAATTAGTTAAATATTAAAATTATCATATGTATATTATATAACAAGATAATTCGTTTTAAGCACATTTTCTTATATGAACTATATTTTAATGCGGCAAATATTATACATATTCTGCATTAAACTTAAATTTTCCTTTAAGTTTAATGCAGAAGTTTGATTTCATTTCATGATTTTATGATGTAGTTGATGCTTTTTTAGACAGGTTGCTTGAAGCATTTATATGTATTAGAATTCTCATATATTTTAACATAATTTAAATTTATATAACTGTTATGTATTTTAAGATTACTGAAAATTTATATTAATTTGTAAGTATTTCTATTACTAAGATTAATTAGAAACTACTTGTTAGTCATGAGAATTAAAAATAATATATGTAAAAGTTTTATCATTTCAAAAAATGTAGGAGAACTTCAATAACTATAAATAGCAACAGGAAAATTTTAAATATTTCAAATGCTGTGATATTTTTTTACTATCTTCAATCTCAATGCCTAAATGTGATTTTTGATTTTCTTCGGTTACACGTTTCACATCATTGTAAATTTATTTGATGTGTGTTATAATTTTGTAAGAACATCTAAGCTGAGCTGAAAATACTTAAACTCATGACAGAATTTGAACCTGAAACTGTTATAAGTTTATATTTCTGTTATAAGTAAGTTTATATTATCATTTAAAATTGTTTTTTACTCTTCAGGGCACTTGAATGAGTATTTTTATATCTCAATGGTACACAACTTACTATACTTCCGATTATCTGGAACTTGTATCAGCTCATAAAATATTTTATATTTTAGAAGAATTTTATGAAACGTTTTTGAATTGGTTGTTGTCCTCTTATTTAATAAGTTGACAATCACTTGCATGCGTAGAACGTTTAGATGTTGTCAGTATATTAATAATATATATGGCTAGATTCAAATATTCCTCTTTAGCAAACTCAGTATGAAGTGAATTACACATACAGACACAGGATATTTTGAAAAAATAGAACAAATAATATAAACATATCAGGTACCAGTTTAATTTGACATTTAAGATAATGTCTAATTTAATTCAAAATTCACGAATTATTCTTAAAAATCTCCATTTGCTGCTGTGAATGCAAATAGAATTATAAATCCCTTGTTTTATTACAATGCCAATAGCAGTTAAAGTTTCTCAGTTTTATGTGACATTATTTTTACTTATAAGAAAAAATCAAAGAAATAATTTTTTATTACTATGCCTCCTTAATAAATATGTTAACTCTCCAGAAACGTGGTAAAATATTAGTTTTTTGCCCAAAACATGCTCATGATATTCAAATTGCTTTCTTTGAAAGATTCTTTTACTATTAAATTATTTAGCAGTAAAATTTTGTTTTTTTATTCCTATGGGACCCGACATATTTTGCTTTTGTTTTCACTTAGTTTCTTGTGGGATCAATTACAACATATTTTATTCCATTTTATTCTTTAGGGGTTTTATTCTTTATTTCCATAAAACTTCCTTTTTCAACCAATTCAATTTAATGATGTGTCGAAATATTTTTACATAATTACTTACCGCTAATTATTCTCAAGAAACATTTTTTTCTATGCTAGGAATTTTTACACTCCATTTTTTTTTTTGATAACTTTTTGATAAAATTTACAAAAACCAATGCTTATTTTACAAAGTAAAATTAAACAATTATTTAAACTTGTATAAATTTACTGAATTAAAGATTTTTGAATGCTTTACAAAAAAAAAAGTATTTCAAAATTTGTTTCAATAATAAAAATGTCCATAATGAGTATGTTCTAAATTTCTATTTTATATCTATAATCGTAATTTCTAGTCTGATTATTTGAAATTTTTACTTGAAATATAAATCAAACAATCATGATTTAAATTTAAAAGTAATTAATCCATTAATTTTCTTCCATCTTATACAAATTAGGAAAAAAATTTAGTTTGTCTCACTACACTGAAAATTTTTATTTCGTTATTACTGAAATGTAAATAAAATTTATTTTAACCGCATGTATAATGAACTGTTTTAGTTGCTCAATTATTATTCAAAACTATTATTACAAAATCATTCCTGTCGTCTCCGTTTGCTAGAAAATGTAAATATTTTGCGTGTACATAAATAAGAAGTAATTATTTCAATGCAAAGGAGAATAGAACACATAACATAGAATATTAGAACTTTTAGAGCTTACAAATTTCTTGATAGAATATTTCCCTTGACATTTATACTATTTCAAATACTTACGCCACAAACATTGACTTCAAAGTTGGTCGAAAAGCTCTTAGGGATTCAAACTTTATGTTCACATTATATTTTCAAATTTCCATGCAACAGAGGTTTCTAAAACTTGAAATAAATTTCGTATTTAAGCTTTACCGTAAACTAATTTTTAATCAGTTGTATTAGGATACATAACAAGACATTATTAAAAATGCATATTGTGAAGCAGGCTAAGGAACATTAATGTGGAACTGGTAAACGTGGGAAAATAATTCTTAAGTCAGATTACCTTAATACATGATGATTGGCATGTAAATATTGTAGATTATGAGTTTATGATTTAATGTAAAAATTAAATATAATAGAAAAAAATAAATATAAATATAATAGAAAATTAAATATAATAGAAAATATACTGATATAGAAAAATACTTTAATTGTTTGGATGGATTGCATAAATGATTTATGTACCAAACATTTAAATCTAACCGTAATTTCAGTTCAATAAATGATTTACAGAAGTATAGTTTTTTTTCTCATTTTAATTAATTTTGTTACTTTAAAAACATTTTAGTTTTTTGGTATCCTGTGTTATATCTACTAACTTACAAATCAAATACATTTTCAAAATAACAAAAGTTAAAAATTGAAATTAAATTATATTAAATTTCCCACTAATAAGACATTTTTATAAAATATGCAGATAATCTTTCTGGAATAAAGGTATGAATTTATCGAATTGTCTATTCATTTTCGTTGCTTACATGGAATATATAGAGTATATTATATATAATTAATGAACAATAAAATTTAATTTAATGCTTTTTCCACTTCCTAATGAAAATTAGAAAGAGGAAAACAACTTTAAATTAATTATTATTACCTTTGACATACATTTGGCAATTATTATCTTAGATAATTTTTGACCAGGATCTAAAATTCTTTTACAGGAATTTTGAAGCGTTAAATGCATTTCAATTCAAATAATACAATAAAAATATGATTTAATGAATCAGTTCATTTAAAATACACATGAATACTAAAATTTCAATTTTTAAAAATAATTTGAGAGTAAGTGTGAGTTTAAGAAATTACCTTTTTTAATCAACTATATTTTTTTCATCTACACAACTGACAATTTTATTAATAAAAATATTTTTGTAATAAAGCTTTTTTTCAAATTATGTATTAAATGTATGAAATCAACAACTATGAAATTAAGCAATGAAGAAAGGATAATTTATTTACGAATTATGTTTACAAATCGCATAAATTTAATCAAATATTTTGTTTTGATTAATGATTTAAATTTATTAAAACGTATTAAATTTGTAGAAGATGAAAGCTTGAAATTTTTTTAATTTGCTGCAAAGCTTTGCTTGTGTTTTTTTTCACTCTTATAAAAATGACTCTATAATGTATTTTGATTTAAACAGTCAAACATTTATAAGAAATTTTTTATTCGATATACATTAATTGTATATATTTCAATGTATTATATTACAAAGGCCACATTTTATAGGTGCTCTGACACAGTATTCTATATTTAAAGTATTCTATATTTATTCTATATTTATATCTATTACGCAAAGAGTGTGATATAGATTATAAGTTAAAATCTTTTTTGCTCAAGAAAAGTAATTTCAGACATATCTTAATAACTTTATAAAATAAAAATTTTTAATGTATTGTTTTCATATGCTGTGTATTATTACTTTAGTGTTTTATAATCATTTATAAAGACCTCATTTGGTGTATAATGCATTATTCTGGGAAAAAAACACAAAGTTAATATCTTTAAATATTTTTGACATCACATTAGTTAAACTGATATTTCATTCATTCTAATTTTTTTCAATAATAGCAATAAAAATAATAGTCAAGTTGTTTATTCTCTAGTTTTGTTTTGATTAATGTCTATACAAATATTTTAGAATGTTATTGACACTGCTCATTATTTCCTGAAATTTTTTAATATTACATAATTATTTAATTAATATTAAGCTTATTAATTAATATTAAGCTAATTATTTAATATTACATTTTGATTTTGAGACATGCATAGTTCAAAAAGATTAAAGCTAATATTAATTTCAAAAATTATACTTACACTTTCAAACAAAATTTATATTAATTAAAACATACATAGATCAAAGGGTAACAATTAAATAGAGAAGGTGACATCAAAAGTAGAAAATGGTTTTTGAATGTATATATCAAATTTTAGCAGAAGTTTATTTTGTAACACTTCTGCTTTAATAACTATATACAATTAAGATTTTCAGGTTTGTAGATAGAAAAAGTGGTTTTTAAATGTCTCGACAATTTGATTTGTTGGAATTCAAAAGTGAACTGGGTAATTAGTTAGTCAAGTCAAATACAAATAATTGTAAACGACAATCTTGGAGGGCGCAGCTTGTCCTTTATGGATCTTGCGCCAAAAAACCCAACCAACCAACCAACCGACAATCTTGGAGAAAAAACATCATAATCTCAGAGCTTTGGATTTGATTCAAATAATCAGGTGATGACTGCGATGAAATATTTGACATTCTACTAGATTAAATAATGATCAATATTTCCTGTTACCTACTTGTCGATATCCAACAGCCAAAATTTATGATCAAGGACAAGCAAGTGTTTGGCAACATGATGAAGAGTTTTGAGACGAAGACTTCTATACTCTTAACAGTTTTTTTTCTGTTAATTAAGTTTATACTTACAGACTGATGATATACATTCCGTTGACTTCATGACATTCTTCATAACAAGCCACATTAATTACTGACCATTGATGTGTTGCTGTGTGGCTATGCATTTTGATAAGATAAAGTGATGCTTTAAATAATCTTATAATCTTCGGACACTTTTATAATACAGAAAATGTGATTCAATGTTTAGTTAAAATTAACATAAGGAAACTTGTGTTAAAGTATATTTTTCGTATAGTCTTTTATTTATTACAAAAATAATCTAAAATTGAACAATACAAGTAAGAAAATTAGGTATATAATCTTCAAGCGTCATCTTTTTATTATTGTAACGCTAGTAAAGTTCATGGAAATTATTTTTGAAATAGGAATAGTTGAACGTCTGAATGGCCAGCGTTCTCTCATGAAACAAACATAACTGAACAGGGAGAAATGACGATAGCTCGAAAATAATTATCTAAGATTAAGTTATCTAAATGTAATTTAAATTAATTTCATTCACAAATAACTGACAGTATTATTACTTGAATGGATTTGGATTTCTTCCAATGGTCGCACAAAATCAAATACTCTTAAAATACTCGCAAAATCACTCTACTCTTAAAATAGCTGTGTGATTTTCAAATTTCGATTAGTGTTAGATTTGTCTACCTCTTTCTAACTTTAAATAAATCTATATTACTGTGTAATTGAGTAATTTTTCATTCCTATTAAACATGATTCTATACGATACATTTTTAGAATGAAATTCAATCTTTAAGTTTGGTTGAAATTCAGATAATTAAAATATAAAAACCACGCTATTTGAGCATAATTTCATACTTAGAAGCATTCATACTTTTAAGCATGTACAACATTGCCATTTATATAATTGGAATGTGTAATTTAGGCTCAATTTAAAATCACATTACTAAATTTAAAAAGATATATTGGAAATTATGCATTATTAATAATAAACAAGATAAGAGTTAATTTAAATACTTATACACATCCATATTTTTGCATTACTCTGTAACATGTAGTAAACTTAAATAATATACTTAATTTGTTCAGGAAAGGCAAATATCAAACTTGATGTACTTAGGAATGTTCAGGCTATAACATTATTCTTACAATAATTAAGATCAGTTGAATGTTTCAGTTTTATTTTTTGTTTCTCTATATTTTGTCATATAATAGCATTTATTTATATTTCATATTTAAATGGAAGGAATGTGAGAGGCATTGTTGATTACAGGAGCTTTAATTTAGTTCATTTTTCTTATACTAATGCTTTTAACCATTAATTTTATCAAGTTAAATTTATATTTAATTATTAAATGTTAATTACATTTCAAAAAATATTTTATTGATACATTTGAATATTTTTTAAATCATATAAGAAATCATATTTAAGAACTCAAATATTATTCATTTGTCCTTTCATTACATTTCTGAATAAGAGAGAAAATTAGCTTCAGTGCTTCGAGCAAATCTCTTAAGACTAGTTTAATGCAGAGTCAGTTGAATTGCCTTTTAATTAAGACAACTATAAATATGTGAATTTAAAAAAAAATTCTTTTGAAAAGATTGAAGCTTTAATTTATTTGATAGAACATAATTAGTTTTTTGAGCAGTTTATAATCATGTTAAAGAGTTCATTTAAATAAAAATTAATTTAAATGGACCTAATTAGAGCTTAAGAATATTTGCTATCTTAAACTAAATGATTTAAAAATATTCTTCCCCTTATTTGAATACTTAAATCTCATGATAATTGCAAAGCAAAAAGTTTAATGTTTTAATTTCAATTTAGTTAACATAATTATAATTTTAAAAATTAAGGGATGTAATTTAATTTATGTACAAATTTCAATACAAAAGTAACTTTCTCAATTGTATTTAATATTTTGTATAATTATAATTTTAAAAATTAAGGGATGTAATTTAATTTATGTACAAATTTCAATACAAAAGTAACTTTCTCAATTGTATTTAATTAAAAATACTGTGTTTTCTTCATTCAACTTAAATCAAACAAAATCAAAGTTATTTTCACTTTCATTTGTAAACTTCACTAAAATTGATTTTTTAAGTAAAATGTATGCTTAAATATTGAAATACTTTATAATATTTTGACTAAGGAAACATTTCTTTTAGAATCCTACACAATCATCTATATTATCATATTTAATTTCAACAAAGTTTTAATCAAGTGCATAAATTAGATGAGTTAGAAAGATAGCATATATTATAAGGATTTGGATGTAAATTTGGTTACATCTATTATAATTTTTCAAACAGAGTAAAATAATTCCAATGTACTTCATTCTTTTAATATTGTCCATACAATTTCTTTAAAGTTTTATCTTTTTAAAAGTTTCCATAAAATTTTAATATTTTGAATATCAAAATATCTGCATCTTTTTTGTAAATTTTACTTGTTTTATATTTAATTTTCAGATTAAAGACATTTTTATAATTTTGTCATCCTTTCTAATGTGAAATCATAAGTTTTTGTTTTTAAATTTATTTAAATTTATTTTTTTTAACATTTTCAATGCCTTATTTTTATTTCTATTTATATATATTATTATTATTGTATATGTCACTAATATTTCAATATAATTAGATAAATGAATTGAATAGTTTACTTATATGCCTTTTGGGAATCAATGCAAAAAATATTGACAAGCATAATAAAAACTAATCTAAACTAATTGCATAAATTATACATTTATTTTAAAATTCATTTCTCTTTTTTTAAAAATCATTTCAAAATAACTATTGAGTGGTAAGTCTTTCATTAAACAATTATTTTAGAAGTCTCATCTTGAAAAATTAAAGCTTTCTTAATTATCCAGTGATTAATTGATAAAATTCTACTTCAGATATATTTGGAATTGAAGCTTAATAGTTTGAATTTCAGTGACGAATATATTATATTATAATTTGGCAAAAAAAGAAAAAGATTGTTTTACTGCGGCTCAAATTTCTGTTTAGTAAAAAATTATTCGTTAATATTTTATTAAGTTTAATAAACTGTCTTTCGTAATAATCATTTCAGACACTTTAAAACCAATTGATAAATTATAAATTTCTTAACGAATTAACTCTCTATAAAATTATTTCTAATGGTAAAGAAATCAAAAATTTATCTAACTAGTATATTTCTTTTCGTCAAACTATGGAAATATAATATACTCAGTGTTACAAAATGTATGTATTAAATTTTTTTCTCGAATGTTTTTTTCTAAAAACAAGACAATAATCAAAAAAATAAAGTATAGTACTCACAAATAAGCATTCTCCTGCAATCTTATTCAGAAATTATTACAGATATAATTTAAAATAGAAGTCACAACTCCTTTCCAATATTCGTGGTAAGGAATGAATTAGAATTAGAAGTATGATGATCAATTAGACTTCAACTACCATGATTAAATAGGTAATGATTATGTTGATAAGAAATAGTTTAATCATTATAATATTGAATTTAATGATCATTATGATTCTAACAAACAAGGATCATGGAGATCTTTAAATGGTAATAATCATTATAACATAGATGGAAATCATTATAATTATGTAGGTAATGGTAATTGGATGTTGATGAAAACTGATTTAAGATCAAATTTATAAATATTCATACATTTTTTATTTGCATTACAGCTATTAAAATCCCTACCTTTATTTTCTCACAAATATGATATTATCTGAAAAAAGTAAACATTACACTTCAAAGAAATGATTTCAAATTGGGAGAAGAAATTGCCTACATGTAAATTGTTTTGAAATACCCAATTAAATCCCATTGAGATTAACTTTCACATGACACATGAAAAATATTTGTTATAAATCAAGAAATTACATTAAATTTTACAAAATAGAAACGTATCAAGAATTACATCTTTAAAGGAATATAACAAAAACATTTTATTATTGATTGTAGATACTTTTTAATTTTTTAAGGTACTTAATTGCCAAATTAGTTATAAAATGTATAATTCTAGACTATATATTACTTTAAAACTCATATATTAGAAAGTAAGAAATTTCCAAAACTATTTATTAAGTTGTGAATTTAAGAGGTTTTTGTGTGTTTGAGTAAGAAGATCAGAACTTTAATATTTGGCATTTCGTTTTTCAATTTAGAAGCCAACTTTGTATTTTAAGCTATTAATAGATACACAAAGCGTATTATTTTTGACACTTTATAATTTTTTTCTGAAACACCCCATTTTATTGATAAAATGTTTTTGGTTCTAACTGCTTTTAATTTTTCATATTTTTTGCATATGTTAATAAAGGATAAATGTAAATAATATTTAATAAATCTTCTAAAAATCAATAAAATTTATTTAAAATATAAATGTATGACTAAACATAAATACTTTTCATAATAAAGTAGCTTTCATTTGTTTCTGGACAAATGCCATTCCTCACAGTAATTTGTTAAGATTAAAAGAAATGATAAGTTATTATATATTGCAGTGAGCAAAATAAGTTTATCTTAAAGATTTATCGCAATGCTAAGGTATTTTTTTTAATGCTCACTGGAAATAATACGTATTTTTTCCATGTATCTCCAAATGAAATTTTTGGATCAATTTTCTAAACTATTAATTGCTAAAAGTAACAATCATAATTAAGTTCAATATAAAAAAAAAACTCCTTACTTATATCATATAATTTCCTTGAAAATATATCCAATCAATGAATTAATAAGTAATTTAGAAAAAAAGTACTTAAAGAAAAGGCTTAGTCAAAATAGTCTCCATAAAAAATGTTAAAGTTATAATGATTAATTTGTGGGATACTTTTTGTACATTATTTATTAATTAATATTTTCAGAAATGTATTAGAATATAGAAAATCATTTAAGACACATTAGACAAAATTTTAGTTATAATAAGCATGACATTTTATTTTTCAAAGCCACGCTAAGCATTTATGATTAGGGAAAAATGTAATTTGTTTGTTATAACTTATTATTTAATATTTTTAATGTATCATATAGAACAACATGTAAGAATTATCATGTATCTTCATTCATAGAAATATGCACGGTTAAGAAACAAGAATTAAATAAATATTTATGGTTTCAATGGAAATTTGATGTAGTAACACTATCATCTGCTATGATCCAAATAAATTAAATATTATGGGAATAGGTAAACAAATATAATTTGTTTTAGTATTTTTGCTCTACACTTTATTAAGTCAAGCCTACTCTCAAATGGGGTGACTAAAATTTACAATGAACATTGTCCATAGAAAAATTATTCCAATTCCCTCATACTAAGCACATAAACCTTTCCACAGTGCTAAAACTCTTTTGTAATTACTAAGTTTAATTTCCAAGATTGATAAAACGCGTTCAATTGAATACAGTTTAAGTCCACATAAGCAATTCATACAAGGGAATTCCTTCGTTACCGATATTAGGGCACGTTTTTCCATCAAAACCATTGATGTATATAGTTTTTGTAATAGTTGATTTGATAATTTTTCCATGATATTGATATATAAGGAATAGAAAGATATTAATACATTCAATTAATTTGATTAAAGTTCTTAAAAATTTCTGGATAACAATGACAATATACTTGCAGTCGAGGCAAAGATGTAGAGAGGATGATAATTTTGATTTGTAATTAGAAGACATGAATTCTCTTAAGCATTTCGTGGAACTTTTATTTTAATTCTCTTGTTTTAAAATTGTGACTCCGCATGATATCTTTGAATATTCAGTGACGACATATCCTTCTTTTAAATCTTCTCTATCCAACTATTCATTTAATTATTCTCCTTTATTTTTTCTACCACTGTTGTCTAAGACGATATAAAAAGCTATATTTTTACGAGATTGTAACTTAAAGCGACAGCTTTTTTATAATTGATATTATAACAAATATTGTTCAAATTTCAAAGCATTCGCATCAAATGCAGTTAATGATATAATTGTAGATTCTCAAATATGTTCAGTTAAACTGAGAAATAATAAGCAGTAACGTTTTTTAAAATTATAGAAAAATATCTGTTTTTGTTATATTAATGTCAGTCTATGTATCTGATGCTGCTGAGTTCACTGTATCCTATTGAGTTAATTGTATTTCTTCTATTGAGTATTTATTCTATTGCTTAAGTGATAGCTTTTTTTTTAAATTGTTTTTTAAAATTTCTGAATAAAATATAATTAATTGCTTTTTAAACTAAACCAATGTCTTACATGCAGTTAATTAGACTCTCCTGTTCAATAATAAATTTCATTTCATATAAATTTCGACATACCAAAGAAATTAGAATCTTGTTTTAGAAAATTTACATCATAAAATCAGTTAAACTGAACTGTTTAAATGGATTACATATGTTTGAAATGCTATCATTTCTTTCATAAACAAATACATACCCACTTATTCAAGAAAGTATTAATGTTAGTTAATTAGTTAAATCCTCTCTAAGAATTAAGTCTGCATTAAGCAGAAATCAACACTAATTTATAATAGTTTGAAAGGGGCAAGAATTAAATATCGAAAGTCCCTGTACCAAAAAGTAAGCTCCGGCATCTATAGGAAAATTGATCACTATTTAAAAAAAAATATTAGATTTATTTTTAATATGTCTCATATTTATTTTTTATATTTTTATTAAGAAAAATGTATTTATTTTTACATATTTTTAATAAGAAAATAAATTATGTGATTATGAATCATTTTCAAAATGAGAAAGGTAGTATTAAACAAAACAATAGTATTTAAAGATATTTTTTATCAAGTATTTAAAATAAGCGTGTATTTAAACTTTTTATAAGCGATTAAGAATTCTTTTCTAAGCAAGTAATTGGATTAGTTGCATAAAAAAACAGTACTTTACATTGCATGTAATTTTTTGGGAATATTTTATTTCTAAAATAAAAAAATAAAACAACAATATTACTTCGAAATAATTGAATAGGAAATACTCTCACAAAAATAAATATAATCTCAATCAAGCTTTATTTTTCTGAGCTAATTTCTTTGAAGTGAGGAAAAGGTATAAAAAATGGTTCATGATTTCTAATTTTTATAATCGTCTTATAAATATCAAAACAATTGTGCAAAAACAGAAAGTGATTACACTAGCATTTTTAATTTGGAATCTAAAATTATAATTTTATCATTTAACAAAATTAGGTCCACATTAAATATTATAACTATGATTATTTAAAATAAAAAACTGCATTTGAAGATTATCATCAATAAAATCATTTCTCATTATATTTATTATACATGCAATAATTTTTATTTCTCAGGTTAAAAATAATATATTTACAGATTTGGTAATTACAAAGTATTTATTTTTGCTACTTGAGAAATATATTTTAAGTATTATAAGGACACATGTGTGTGTGTGTGTGATTTGTATCATTCTTATGCTTAATCTCTTTTCTTGCTTTTTTATTGCAGATTTAAATTTTTTTTTCAACATTTGATGTTCTTAACAAATAAAATTCATTCGCATGTTAAAATTTTATATTGTAAATAAATTATTTTTGAAAAGTTACTTTATTTATTACAAAATAATATATATATATATTTTTATTTTATTTTATTTTATTCGCAGATTTAGAATTCAAAACCGTGTTTAGATAATTGGAAAGTTTCATACATGAAACAACCCTTAAACATGCGTAAACTATCCTGAAACATTTTAAATATAAACGGAGGACATTCGTGCTCATAATTATTATAAAATGGAAAAAGTTTTGAAAACTTTTGTTGATTACATTCATATTTAGGTATCATTTTATGAAAAACGTTATGAAGCACGTCATTTCTTAACAGTAAATTGCTTCCAAGTTTTAACTGTCCTCTAGGGAGACATGAAAATAATAATGGGAAATATCTCTCTCAACTTCTCTTATTGCAATGTCATTCTAACTTCCAGTCAAAAAATTGGAAAGTGCTATTACGTGACAAATTGCTTTGAAGGAACAAAAACTCCATTGGAACATTCTTCAGGTTATTATCTGCCAGGAAAAATATCCTATGTAGTCTTTAAAGACAATATTTTTTTAGTTAAAAAAATACTTTAAGAAAGTGATTCTCTTATCCCATAAATTGTTACTTATGGTTTGTATTTAAAATGTGATTTTTCTCTTATGGTACATATTAATTGTCCATTAATATAAATATGTTTGCATTAATTTGTTTTTAAATATTCAAGTGTGCATAAAAATTCAAGATTAATTATTGATTTTTTAGTTATTCCTTTAACTCGTAATAATTATATTTTGTGTGAACAAAAGTACGATAATATAACTTTATTGAATGCATTTATGTAATGTAATTCGAAAAACGTGTTAATATTTTAGGCGAGTAAAATGAATTAAATGATTTGTGTACAAAATCAGTTATGTAGAAGTTAATGAAATTAGTTATATCTAATCATCGAAACATTTATTCATATATTTCATGCATAAATAATTTTTCTTCTTTAAGAAATAAAATTTTCACTTCTTAAATGAATTTCGTAGAAATACCATTAAATTATTTTGTGTGAAAGATATGCATCTTGCCTGAAGTTATCAAACATAAAAGCAAGATAACAATCAAAAGAACTTCTAAATTCTTAAATTAGTGCATTCAACTAAATGATTTTGTTACGCGTATCATTATTGCTCATATTGCAAAGAGCCAAATATATGTATAAGGCAATATCAGGTATTTTGCAACACACTACAATGATTCTCCAGTGAATGTTTTTGGGAGATTTTTGAAAACCATGGCTTAAGCACGTGGAATCACTACCATTTTCAAAGTGTAACTGTGTATGCAACAAATAAGCATTTGACCATACTTAATAAATATTTTTATTCATTAAAAAAGAAGACAGACTTATTCTGTAAGTCGAAATAGATTGAAACATATATTAAATTTAATTGCTTAACATACCGCGTCCACTGTCTATTGGTCAGTGTACCTGACTGCGGATACTGAGGTCCTGAATTCTGGAATCCCGGTTCGGGAAAGGATGCCCTTTCTCTTTCTTTCTCTCTCTCTCCTGTTTTTGTCCTTTCCTTATATGAAAGGAGTATGAATGGTTGTCTACCCGTGAAGAGGTACCTATGGCATGTGTTTACTGAGGAAGTTGGACTCCACACCAAATTATGGTTAAGTTGAGCAGCGCACCCCATATTGTGCACCTGGTTGATATTGAACAAAAAAAAGGCTAAACTTAAAATACTTTTAATAGATAGATAGGTATAAACAGAGTGATGTTTGCCGGTATATCAACTTATTATAGTTTGTCTGTATATCAACTTATAAAAAAATGCATGCCGTTTCATGTATTTTTCATGTAAAGACTTTCATGCCTTGGGCACATCGAGAGATCACCTGATTACCAACTGAATAAGATCTTTCATTGGAAGCCCATGTGGAATAGAAGATTAGACCAAGAAAACATGACTTGATGACATCTTGAACGACCATAAAACTGTAAAGATCTCCAAGTGGAAAATTAAAGTGAAAAACAAAGCTGTTTGAAGGGAAATTGTGAGACGTTAATGATGCCCCCCCCCCACTGGGTTGTAATGGGAATGTAAAAAAGAACTACCTTTATTCAAATTTCCATAAATAAAATTGTAAAGCATATTTTTTCATAGATATAAGTTTGTGGAGTTATTTATCTATAATTTTTAGGAAAAACTTATTTCTATAAAAAGATTATTGCATTTTATCCTGGTAGTAGATTCTATGAATAATATGTGGTCATATATTTAAAGAATATGAAGTGTAAAATTTCCCCAATAAGTAAGAAAAACAAATATACAATTAACTCCCAAGTAATTTTTAAATGTCCAAAATTCCATAATTTTTTTACACAAATCGTAAATTCACAATATAAGTAAGTTTAAATGATTATCTCTTATCAGTTTTCATCTGTAAACATAATTTCCCAGTGAGTTGCAGTATCACATTGACTTTAGTTCTCCAAATATGCAAAATCTATCGGATCTTCTTCAGTAGTCAGAGGATCTATATGTATATTGTATACTTTTCTAGAGATTCTGGGATTATTCCAAATTATATCTCGAAGAAATTATACCTGAAATATCAAATCTGACAATCTTACCCTTAGTGTGTTTTTCTGGGTTTGCCGTTGATTAAAAACAGGTAAATTTAACATTTGCTAAGTCATAAGAATAAGTAAACCTTACAAAATAGTCATTTTCAGCATTCAATTGCATTGCTTCTCCAATGAAATGCACATAATGCATGCTAAAATTAATGAGCAGGCGCTAGATTTTTATAAAACATAAAAACATACACGCATAATATACAAGTATGGAAAAATGAACAAAAATAACCAATTATCTGTTAATTCTGAAAAAATTAAATATTTAATATACTGTTGAGTTAATTCACTTCAGAGTCATAGACTAATGGTTTAATATTAATCGTCATATAATAATTAATGCTCAATATTAAACATTTTTATTAAAATGTCTATCACTTCCAAGTATATATTTTACATAAAAAAATCCCAACATAATTTACGTTATAGATAATTTTTAATATTCTGAATTTCAATAATATTCCAAGTACATATTTGTCTTATTTATATACTGATGTTTTAATTTTTTATAAATTTCCAATATCATAATATAATCATTACCATTTTTAAAATACCATTGATAAACAAACCAAAAATAATCGGAGCAATAAAAAGGATATATAGAGGAACATTCTTTCGAATCCATAGAAATAAACATGAAATATGATTCTTATTTACGCATTATACTCATCTATAAGTCAAAAAATGTTGCTGCCGCAGAAATAAGTAAGGTTGGTTAAACTAAGAAACAATACCTTTAATGTTGGTCTAATTTTTTTTTCTCCGTAGCAAAGAAAAACTTCGCCGAAAGATTTGGTCAAGTAACAACACAAGATCGAAGTTGCTTTTAGCTTCGTTTTCTTCTCTTGACACACTTGCGGAATCTCACGGGACTCAGAATTGCACTATAATCCCCTTTTTATTTATCAAACCCTTAGAAATATAGCAGTTGGTATAAATTTTGCTTAAAACATACTGACTATGTAGAAAATATTTCATCTGTTAAATAACTTGATATATTTTCCTTAATAAAATTTCAGCAAGAATAAATATAAATAATTAAATTGCACAATTCAGTATAGGTATAACAATGAAAAAAAATACAATTTTATTTCAAATATTAAAAAAGTAATATACTACACAACATTTCGAATGCTTACAACCAATTCCAAACTCCTAAAATATTTATAAAATGTATATTAAGGAAATAGATAAATAATAAGTAATTTTACCAATCAAGATTCCTTATGGAGAGGACTTTGTGAACTTTATTCGTTTGTTGAGAAGGAGGTAAGGCAGAAAATTCTCAAGCACTTACCCTAAAAAATGTTCACAGGGAGAGATGAAAATAATCTATTTCTTTTTATCAACTATAGTTATTATAGATTATTATTATAGTTAGTTATTATAGACAGAGTGTATGTAATTACTATAGTTGATAAATAGTTAAAACCTCGCAAGTACTTCATTTGGTCAAATCTAAAAGAAGTACTTGTGAAAATTGATCACAAGTTCTTCATTTAGTGTTTCCGTGCATAAATTGTGCAAGAATTTAAATATTTGACTGATTTCTGAAAAAGGCTGTAAGCACGACAAATTATTTTGGAAAACAAAGGTAAATATGTGTTATTCTGTTACCGATATTTCAAATTTTAAAATGTTGTTTTAAATCAGAAATCGATGTTTATAAAAATTAAATACTTTTAATAAGTACTAAGGTTATTTTATAAAGTTTCACATATTTTATAGTTCCATTGAAAATTTATGCAAATTCAAATTTCTCTTGAAAATTTTAGAAGGAATTAAGAATAAGAAAAAGCACATCTCTGTTAGCAAATCTAGACATTTAAATTAAAATGAAAATGAAAATCTTTCAATAAGAAGCTTTTGTCCATGCTACTCTTCTACGACATTTAGTTTTAGGCCTACTTTTATGTTTAAGGGCTGAATCCAGTAATATTGCAATCAGCGAAACTTTAATACAAATCTCAGAAAAACAAAGGCAACTGATGGAATTTTTTACATGACAAATAAAAAATATTTAAAAAATGTGTATTGTTATTGTTGAATCTCTTTTCTATGTGCTTTTATATATATAAACTTAAATATTTGTTAAAATGTCGGGTTTTTATTATTTTACTCACTAAAAACCCTTTATATTCATTTTTGAATTAAATTCGGATAAAAGAAGTCCTAACCAACTAAGTAATCAACTGCTTTCTCAGTTTTCTACACATATTACTTACATTAAAAGCTCTGAAAGCAATGAGGCTAATAATTTCTCTAAATATGGTAAACTAAATTTCTTTCAATTTGCGAGACATTAAGT
This sequence comes from Latrodectus geometricus, assembly GCA_026290005.1. Taxonomy (NCBI): domain Eukaryota; kingdom Metazoa; phylum Arthropoda; class Arachnida; order Araneae; family Theridiidae; genus Latrodectus; species Latrodectus geometricus. The sequence continues at coordinate 42,204 of JAPDSC010125632.1, read as the reverse complement.
AATTTTCAAATAAACACATTGGTGATAAAAAATTTAAATAAAAATTTCATTTTTATTAAATATATCCTCCATGTTAAATGATGTTTAAAATGCTTGTTTAATTATTATTTAAAGGAAAACAATAAATTTGTAATATTTCTAAAACTTAGTTATTTTTTTCTTATTGTCCAAAGAAATATTTTTAAACAATTTCGCTCAGTAGGACCTACAAAGAAAATACACACGCTTTTAGCATTTTTTTTTAATATTTATTTATCATATTTTTGATAATAGAGTTATTTTATATATTCTCATATATAAACACACACACACACATACATACATACATACATACATACATACATACATACATACATATATATATATATAGATATATATAAAATTTCAAAAGAAATGAATAAAATTTGGATATCTTGATAGCAACACTTTACTCTCGTATGTAAATTTCATTCAATAATTTATTCTAATTGATAAATTTAAGAAAGTAATTAAATATGTACTTTACACATAATATTGTTTTGATAGTGTTAACAGTGTTTTGTTTCATTGAGTTTAAAAACATTGAGCATTAGTAAAAATATTTTCTTATCATTTTATTTAGATAAAAATATAAAAATGAAGGAAGTACTGATAATGTATTTAAGGGTACTTCAACTCAAGTTTAATTTGATAACTTGAATTTTTTTTAAACTTCAGTTTCATGCAAACAAAAATAATTTTTAAGAAATTGACAGCAATATATTTATTTTAATAACAGAATCAATTAATTTGATTTGTTTAAGAAATAACTCAGGCAAAACTTTTTTTTTATGTTGTAAAAAAATCTGTTAAAAATTATTTTGCCATGAGTTCTTTTACAATTCCACAACTAAAAATGGTGTATTTATTCTCATTATATTCCAATTCATTAGAATTTTTTTCAAATAAAATCCTCAGTATCAGTTAAAATAGGGATATTTTCCATCTAATCCTTATGCTTTTTGCTTATGAGAATATTCAATTTGTAAACCGACAAAAATTATCATTTTTATCTTTACTGCATACAATTTTTAAAATTAAAAATATTTTTGCATGAAATTTTCAAGTTGAGTTTGCTTTCTTTTGTTGTTATAATAAATATTTTCGTAAACAAGTAAACGATCATAATAAATTTCAATACCAATTTCTTTGTGACTTTTTGATAGTATATTAAAATATTCGGCTGTGTAAGTAATGGAAATTTTGTCATTTTTCTCTTAATTTCAAATATAAAATCGGTATAAATATATTTAGTGTGTGTACTTTATTATTGATAATACATCACAATAAATATAATGAAAATTATTTGTATTATGTTGTATTACCAATTATATATATATCAAATGCATTACATTAAAAAAATTCACTTTTACTGTTTCATAAGATTTATCTATGGAAACGTCTGAACTGTGTTTGTTTCTTTTTCCGGATTAAATAAATGTGTGTAATCTTAAAAGTCTCAATAAGTGAAAGTGTTAGCTATAGAGTTTGATTTATAGTATTCTTCACAGATTCAATAAATGTGGATGAAATAAGAAGTTTGTGTTGGCGTCGTAAACCTTCTGCTACCACTCGATAAATGAAAAAAAGGTAAAAAGATTAAATTGAAATCTTGTTTAGTCATGGTGAAGGGGCTCGTAGCATTTTTCTTAAGGTTTTCCAGTATGACAAAAATAAAATAAAGAGACTTGTGTTTTTAAGAAGCGCAAACAATAATAACATCTTGATTACAAAAAATTCATATTAGTCAAATTACTTAAGCAAAAATTTATAAATAGTGACTTTATAATCATTGTTTTTCATTGGTAGCCCCAACTATTTAAATGAAATATTGGATTAACCAAAATAAAAATGAATGATTTTAATTAGTTATAATATGTTCTTAAGGATTTGATGAATTAAAATTGATTTTATTGATATTTTAATTTAAAGAAAATTTTCAGTGCTTTCTCATTTATAATATTGATAAGCTAACCATCAATTTAAAGGAGCCTAAATAGGCTGTTGAGGAAGCAAATTATTTTGATAGATATTATATTTGGTATAGCAAGATTACCTGTACATTTTATAATTACCTGTAATATATTGCATTACAACAAGAGAAAATCTTGATGAGAATACATTTTTTCATGTAAAGATTCGTTAAAAATCTTATTTCTTTTCTGAATTACGTAGCTTTGAAATAGAGTGTGCCAGTTACGTAATTATATATTACTCAAAACTGTGATATAATTGGTTAAATTTATTAATTTCAAATAACATATTACGTTGAAAACCTGCACATCATGATGTAATAAATTTGAAATCTTTTGATAAATTAATTATTTCAAGTATCAAAGTGCTAGAACTGAAATTCAGTTTATTAATTAAATCTTATACAGTTCAACAAGATACGATATTATCTGTTGACAGTAAAATGTATGAGTATAAATATTTATTGGCTAAAAATATTACGTAATGATTAATGATTGAGTATGTTAAGAAAATATTATATTGTATTGATTTAATAAATATTTATTGAGAGTTTGTTTATACATTATAACATGGAATTGATGTGTTGTTTTTAAAGCAACTAACCGATTCAATTTTTTCTCTTGCTGAAAAAGTTAGTTCACATTTAAAGCTCATGATTTTCATTTGCTTATAATAAATGGTAAAGTGGATCAACTTTGTAGATTGAATTAATTCCTTTTTTATGAATGTGACAATTTAACTATTAACTACCCAAAATTGAACTTAATATTCTTGTTTCGTCTTGCAAAAAAACCTGATGTTTGCACATATACAATTGCTTGATGTATACTTACAGCCTCATTAACTTATTTATATATTTGAATTTATTATGTCTTGAAAATAAGTTTCTAAATTGTGGTAGTGCCTTGTGCTTACAATGCTCAGGTAGGAGGTTCACTCTCCAGCAGGTCTATTCAACCTTTCATTCCTTTAGCGTGTTGATAAATGTGAGTACCAAGTATGTTTGGGAACTGGAAGTTTCACGTGAGCTTCACCATCTAACTGCGACTTATGCTTCTCACCTCAGGGTCCTCGATCAAGAAAACAGATATAAACACTAGTACTTGGGCCATCGATGAGCTGCCATGCTACCGAATTTAGCTATTAGTTTAGTTTTATTTTTTCACTGAAATAATGAAGTCAAATAATATCATTCAAAGCGTCAAAATTTCTCCAAGTATTTTGTAGACCTCTTGATTTTTAACTGTCGTTATACTTCCGATTATGATTGAATGATAAATGTTTGAGTCCTTAGTTTATCAGTTTCTAGGATTAGACACTACTACTTGGACTGTTTCAAAACCAAATGCTAGCAATAGGTGTAAATTAAATTTCACTTTATATAAAAAAATGACAAAAAATTTAAAACTAAAAAAAAAATATTTTTTGTAAAGTTATTTCTTCTTCTTGAGAATTTTCATATGAGTTTGAAAGATTTCTGATAAATAAAATGAAAAAATTGTAAATTATCTTATTGCTTCTAAGCTAAATCATTAAGAGTACTTCAATTTATAAATTCACCAGATAGTTAAATATTACTTTTTAATGTCGTCTAATCTTTTGGCACTTTTATCAATGATTCTATGTTAAAAATCATCAAAGGACATCTGTTTCTCTGGACTTGTGAGAATTCATTGTCACCAATTAATTGTAATTTCATGGGGTTCAGAGTAAATAACTAATGACTTATCACTATAAATAAATGGTAAACTGAAATAAAGCTGCAGATCAAATAACTCTTAATTAATTACACAGAATTCAAGTTCATATGCTTGTTTTGCCATAGAACATTTATGTTTAAATTTTTAAATTTGCGTGATGTGAATCTACTTCCTCTTTTCCTTATTTATATTTCTAAATTCACTATGGTTATCACAAAATTTGGTTATAATCATAAACCCTTATATATGGTATTTAAAAATAAAGTTATTAATCAATAGTGGCACAGTAAATAAGTCATCGTATTAAATGTTTATCTATTGTAATCATAAACTATCGTATTTAAATATCGTGTAAATTAGATCTCCATAATGATCAGATAAAAATATTTTTCATATAGTTATTTTTATAATTTCTGTTACTTTTTTATGTGACCTACAGCTTTTCTTTAAGCCAAACAAAGGAAATAAATTCATTCTTTATTTATCAGTATTATCATACAGTATTTATCAATTTCTTAAAGTATTGCAACATGCAGAAATGTATCATTGAAAAGCTTACGAGTAACTATTTTAATGAAATAAATGGCATCAACAAGATTTTCATCTAAACAAATGCCTTTTAAAATAAATGGAAAATTAAGCCTAAATAAATAGTATTTATCTTAAGAATATATAAATTCCATTCTACCACAAACTTATAATCTATATGGGACATAATAAAATATCTTGAAAATACTAGGCATCGAATAAATAATGTATTTTCCTTATCAGAAATTAATAGATCAATGAGCAAACATCATATCTTGAAAGTTGAATTTAATTTTCGCATTGCATATTTTCTCTTATGTCAATATAAATTACATCAGACAAAATCCTAAATAATAAGGATCAGAAAGATCAATTACCAGAATGCTTTGATCATCTGAATAAAAGCAATGGAAATACCAAATAATAGCTTCAAAGGAGATCAGAAGTAAACATTTGATTAATGACAAATAATCATTTTGAATAACTATGAAACCATGTGTGATAGGCTTTATCATATTCTATTTTATAATTTTTATTTTAAAATAATAAATCTTTTACCAATATTTATTTGACTTTACTTAAATAAGTTTGCATTAAGTTAAATATTTCAGCTTATATATCACTTTACTGTCCCTATGTATTTTAGCAAACAGACAAATTCATCTATGAACTACAATTTAAAATTGCATTACGTTTTATCACTAGATGAAATTCGAATATACAAACTTTTAAATGGAAGGTCTCAATGATAATTCGTCAACTACTCATTTCGTAGACATTATAATGATTCATAACATTATTTCCAGATAAAATTAAGGAAGGAACTTTTTTATTTTTAAAGGAAGGAAATCAAATTTAAAATGGGAGTGAAAATTAAAAATATTTATGCAATCAATTCTAATTTTATTAAAAATATAACCTTAATTTGAATTAACTTTTATTTTGATGAAAATGAACAAGATTAGAATTTATCACCTTTTCTTCATTGTTTTGAATTTATCCGGCCAATGTATTTGTAATTAAATGACTGATATGTTATTGAATTATATTGGTGTAGGTCATAGAAATATTTATTTTTGTTTTTAACTAATTTAACTTAGTTGAAAACAAAAATGAATCTTATACTAATACCTATTAAGACTGAAACCGTTCTTAAACGTAAAAAAATAAATCGCTGATCGTATAACCATTAACCAACTAAAATTGATATAATTAATCGTATAATGGCCTATTAAAACTATTCTGAAATATAAAAGATTTAAGAAAGTTATTTTATGTACTATATACTAACTTTAAGTGATTTTAACTTTGGTGAATATTTTACAGATAATATTCTTTTTAAACTTACAGTTCTATAATGTGACAACTTTATTACATTTACTGGCTGAATTTTTTAATAGTTTTCACTTTACAATTAAGATTACAGAGAGAGAAACCTCATTTTAATTTGAAAATACTATCTGCTTACTGCCATGAAAATTCCCGCCAATTTGTGGCTTTGGAAACAAGAAAGGTTCCATTTTCAACAAAATAACTGAAATAAAATAACAAACTTTAGAATACTAAGCACCTTGAAAATAACACGAGATATAGATAACATAGCCAATTCATTATATACTTATCTCCATTAGAAATGGGCAGCACACAGTTGTTACTATAACAACCACCTCTAACCAGACTATTATAAGAAAATTATTTGTGTTAGATACTCTACACTTAATCATTTTTACTGCAATCACATATATGGAAGACAATATCAAACCAGTTTCTTTACATTAAATATTGAAGGGCAATAGAATTAAAAATATATAATATTTATTTCTTTATTTCAGATAGATTTGATTAACTGAAAGACAGTAAACTCATAAGCACTGCATTTTGCTCTTAGCAAGTTGTTTTCATGTTACTAAAATAACAATTCCATTCTCAGGAAAGATCTATGATCTTAAGAATATCATATATTTGTGTATAAAAATTTCAATATTAGTAATAATAATTAGATAAATTAATATTAATAGTTTCATACAGGGTTTAAAAAAATCAATAAAAATATAAAACTTATAACAAAGAAAAATTTAAAATGTTGAGTTTATTTACAATCATGATAATTTCATTATCAAAAAAGAAAGTAATTCATGAATAACTTTTTCTAGATAATTTTTTTTTACATTTCATATATTGCACAACAATTAATGAGTCTGATAAAAATGAGTCACGAATTATATTACGGAACATTTCTTGCCTAAAAAATAAAACACTTAAGTTCCTTTTACATTTTAATTGAATATTACGTATTTTTATTTTTATTCCAAAATGTTTGTATCAAAAACTAAAAGGTTGGCATTTTTAAAGATTTGTAAGATCTCTACTTACAAGGAAAAATAATAATTTATTATAAGAATTGTGCTATCAAAAATATCTTTTATTTAATTTTAACATCCCTATCACACAGTAATGTAAGCTGTAAGTTCGGTTATATAAAACGTTTCTAAAAACATTCCTTTTCTTGAAAATTGCTTTACTGGGTAATGTTAGTCAAAACTAGTATCATCATAAAAATATTTTCATTCAATCATATTATAGTTATTGAATGATTTATCTTAAAATCTTAAAATTTTATACCTTGATTATTATTAGAATTTTGTGTTTTTATATTTTCCATTAACATTTTGGGATAGAGAAAGAGACAGAAGATTGTATGATGAGTATTTTGGAAAATTATGCCTTCAAATAATGCAACTATATTGATTTGGTCTCGTTTAATGATCATTTTTGCACACACAGGCTAATGGGACGTACTATTTAAAGTAGATTCTGAACCACTAAAAGAATGCTTAGCAGGAATGGTATTCGAGGTCATGAACTGTTATTCAGAAAAACAATGCGCAATTTGGCTGCTAAAACATTTTATATTATTTATCTTGTAACGCATTTTGAAAAGCTAGGCATAAATTTGAAAAAATAAAGAAAATTCAGTTTTAAACTTAATTTAGTGAAAAATATTTTGTCTATAAAGTTTGAAATACATATCAATTTGGGTTTTCAGAGAGTTAGCTTTATGTTGTAGCTTAAATTGATGTTTTTAAATAATTTAGAATAATTTTGAATGCAGAAAAATGTGAAAAATCTAATGCAATCAATTTTTTTTTATAGAGTGGTTCTACAAAACCAATTTACAAGCAGTGAAATGCTTCATGCAGAGATATAAACTAAAAGTATTTACTGCAAATTATTTAGTGCATATTTAGGTTTTTCAAATTAATTTGCTTTTCTGACAACTATAGCAATAAAATCTTTGAAAACTAATTAATATGATTGTAAAAAAATACCTTTCCGAAGAGACCGGAATATAACATGTTACAATCAAGAAAAAAAGTAGTATGTGTGAAAAAAGAACACGACTTATGGATTGTAAAGAAAACAGTTTCGTTCTAAAAGAGATTTTTCAAAAAAACAATCAAAAGAATTTTTTTGCCGTTCATGTCAATTTTTTTTTTTTTTTTTTTTTGTTATTGTGAGAAAGTGTTGAAGGAAAAAATACTTTTTTACGTTCCAACAATAGAAGGGAACAAGAACAGTTATAAAAGGAATAGAACCATCACATTTTCAGTCATGATTACCAGATGTCTAATTGTTTAAGAAAGAACTTTTAGCTATGAATTTCGTGCATTAATTCTTTGGAGTAACTTGTTTATTATTATAGTTTTTAGATTAAAGTAACAAAGTATTAAACTTATAAAACTTATTAAACTTTACAAAGTATTAAACTTATAAAATAATGTGTGGCAAAAAACATAATTATAATGCTGTTTATTAATAAAATATGTTCAATGAATAAAAATTACACCACGTCCTCATAAAATTCTTCAGAAAATTAGTTTTACAAATTCCCTCTGTAGTGCTTTTAAAATGATAAAATGAAACCGAAGTCTTGGTTATTCAAAAAGGAATTCTTCTGTATCAGACGGACTGTCGTGCGACTGAGTAAAATTTGTTTTTAAATTAAAATACTGAATGATAAAAATGCTGACAGAATAGTCTTACTATTTATAAAAATTGCTTATTATAGATGTGCATGTGAATATAAAAATACAGTATATTTATTATATTTAGTAACGGTCATATCAAATTGTCTGTATTTTTTTTCTAAATTGACTATTCAACCATGATATTTGCATAATTAAATTTAATAAACTTCAAAGGAAAGCCTAAGCACCTAAGCCTGTTTTAAGGCATTTTAAAAACCACTGTAAAAATTGGGTAAAGAAAAGATGGCAATAGATAGTGGACCTATTCTTTTCCTAAATGATAGTCCACTTCCATACCTCAAAAATGAGAAAACTAGAAAAACTTCAAGGTGCCGTACATAAAAGACTTGCATAGCTAAGAAGCTCAACATATATCTGTCATTGTTTGACAGTGATTGCATGTTAAGGGATTCTCCATGTAATCATATTAAGAAACAATCTTTATAGTTTATTTTAAACATTACTAAAGACTGGAAGTATTCCTGGAAACCAAAGTAAAAAATTATTTGGTAAACAATGAATTAATTCTTAAAGAATATTGCATAAAATATTTTTATTTAATACTCAAATTTTAAAATTTCCATACTTCAGGACTGAAGCGATAGCATCTTATATTGAGACGCACATAAAGCATTAGTCAATCATTGAGGGGAAAAAGAAAAACCCTAGACTTGATGTGGCCAAGGTGGCTTTTTTTGCAAGAAATATATTTTATTACTCGTGAAAAAATCACTGCATTAAAAACAGGAAATTGAAAGAATAGCAAATTAAATATTAGCACCACAATCGTAAGCGTTTAAAAACTATGAAATTTTCTTTAGTTGCTTGATTGATCATTCTTTGATTTTAAACTTACTGTTTTCACTTTTTGAAGTCTCCATTACAAAAGAAATTCCTACCATTCCTCTTCTGTATTACAGCTCTCTGAGAGCGGCATTATCTTTAATTTCATCATAAAAACTATTTTGAAATCAGTGAATTATGTTCTGATTGATTGATATAAATAGCATGTTTTGTTCCAATTTATTTTGTAATTTGAATAATTCCTTTTTTTTAAATTTAACAAAATTTTACTTTCAAGTTTCGATAAAGTGCTCTTTAATGTTATAGAAAAACTAGTCTAGGTTTGTATATTTGAATTAAGTTGAAAATTTCTTATGAAATAATATTTTTTCTCATGCAAATGCACCTTCAATTTCCGATCAAAAGTTATCTTTACATGTATATTTGAAAATCTTTTTAATGTGTATTTAAGAAAATGTATTTTTGTTTTTAATTTCATTTTTATTGATCACTATTATAAATGTACTACAATACAACATCTAACAAAGCTATTGAAAAATTAATCACACAAATCGTTTTAAAATTGTGAGGTTGATAAATAATCTCTATTTCAGTCTTCATTTCTAATTAAATATCTATTCTAAGGCAATTAAGTTTCTTAGAATAAGAACTTCTTAATAATTTAATAGAAAAGTGAGCTGCTCTTTTTGTGTTTTGTGTTGAAGAATAAGCCGCGAGTTCTATAGTAATTTGTCTAGACGGAAATGTGTCCTTGATCAAATTGTAGAATTTATTGATGCAGTTTTCTCTATGCATTAGTTCATCTAAAGGGCGTTGGAAAATTTAGGAACGGAAGTAAGAGTGTGTTATACGAGAAATATTTTTATTTAATTTATGGCTCCTTTGTTTAAAAAAAACATTCAAAATGTATTACTTATGTATTAATGTTTCAAAAATAATATAATAAAATGTATTAAAAGTTAAATCATATATCATTATTTAAATTAATACTTTTCTTTCATATAATTAAATTTAATAAAAGTTTATGAAAAATTCATTATACATTATAAATGCTTATTATAAACACGCAATCATTGTTTTTTTATATTCCTAAGAAAATGTATTTAAGCTCTCTATGAAAAAGAATTTTTCTTTCTTGATATAGATATTATATGATTTATACTTTATTGTTTATTTTTAAACTAAGGTAAACTTTTAAGTTCGTTTTCTTTAGATCTTTGAAAAGAAAATCAAAATATTTTCGTTTCTAAGAAAAATTAAGCATTGATGTACATTTATTCAAAAGATTTTCTTTTGCTAGCTCTTATTTCAGATTTATCGCAATCGGTATTCTTTTTTCACATCATATTTTTCTGATTCTTTTTCATATTTTATATAGCAAATAATTTTGAAATAAGTTTAATTTCTACACCATTGTACTCTGTCATTGCTTTGAGTTTTTCTGTATTCGGCATACGACTTTGATGCATTTTTATTTTTACAAATCTGTAATATTTATTAAATATACTTGAAAGCTGTATCTGCTGTAAAACAAAATAATAATTTCTTAAATAAACTTTATTGAATAATGTAATTGACATCATCATTTATAATTTCCTGATATATGATTTGATTTGAACTTACAATTTTTGATATATTCTTCATTCCTCGAGACAAAAAAAAATTTAATTGAAATCTGTCATATATCTTTTTTACTTTGGAATGTTCTACCCTGCCAAAACATTGCTTAAGGTCAAGCACAACTGATATAATCATGGGGTGCTAGTACTCTAGAGTCTGATGGTCGGCTAGAAGTTCTCTGCATAGATTAATTTCTGACGAGTATGAAGCATATCGCCAACCATTATCATGAAGTAGTTTAATTTCCCTTCTATTATTCCTTCCTTTTCGTTTGCTTTCGATTGCTTATGATACATTGTTTCCAGAACAACCCACCATTTGTACAACATTCTTTTATTCAGATTAAATTTTGGTTTTCAGATAGAATGAGAATGTCTTCCAAATATGCCCGTTTGTTTAATATGTTTTCATAGTAATCCACTTTGTCTCAAAGTGGATTACTGATTTTTTGTTTAATTTTGTGTTTAACTGATTAATTGTTTAATTTTGTATCATGTAGTCAGAGATGTGCGCGTACAATATAACTTGATCATCCTCTCAATTTCTTCTAACTTTAATCATGTGGCATCCATCACGAATGTTTTCAAATCAATCTTAGACTTAGGGTGTAGTCGGAACTGATTTGTAGAGCTGAACCAAACTTTTCAGTAAATTTCGTTGTTGTCAAAATTATTTTCCTCTATACAAGGAATCGTAGTTGGGAAAAAATTGTTGCTCAAAGCATGGCTTATCATAAAAGCCAATTTTTTTATGTCATTTTTAAACATGCCATCTACACGTTTGATCAGCAGCTGTGTCTTCAATAGGCAATAAATAAATTTCTTAGCATTCTTTCTTCGAATGTATTCATTAATTAAAAAGAATGTGCGGAAATGCAAATTAGTATCATTTACTTATTAAACATTCTAACAAGAACGAAATGAAACTTAACATTTATTATTAATATTTTTTTTCGATATTAATATTTCTTTTGTGGAATACTTCTTATTCAAGAAACTCTTTTTCCGTTATCATATCCATCATCCTTATTCATTTTATTTGTCCAAGCATAGCCATCATATTCACCCTTTGTACCAAGTGTCTCTAGTTATTTTATTTTATCCTTTTGTACCAAGTGTCTCGCGTATTTAAATATTCCTATCTCAGATAACTCATATCCAACAGATTCATCAAATTTTGAGGAAAAATCATTAGTACCATTTTTATGAGTGCAAAGTTAAAAATTCATATTCTTGAAAAACTCAACCCCAATAATAATGTAACTCTGTAATTCTTGGTAATCTTTGCTAATGAAAATGAAATGGAAAAAAGAAAAAAGAATACTTTTGAGAAAACCATAAAACTGGGTGTTTCTAAGGAAATCTGACTAAAATAATGCAAATATGTGTATCATATTCATTAAATCTATGATCTTCATTAAATATGTGACACGAATGTTAATCGTGTCAAGTATTCAACATTTTTATTACTTTGACATTTATTCTAGCTAAGATATGAGAACCATATAAAATTTGAGAACCTATTTATATTTAGCCTGAGATGTGAATAAAATATCATTTTTCACCATTTTATAATATTCAAAAGGTAGCTTAAAGAAAAAAAAACACGAAAAAACTGCTTTTTCTATAATTTTTCTATTTATATTTTGAACGGGAATTGTAGTTAATGTTAACTTAATTTCATATTTAGTTAACATTAGCTCCAGTTGTAAAAGATATTGTAAAAGATTATGTAGCTCCAGATGTAAAAGATTTCAAAATAAATCTGTAATCTGTAAAATCTGAATTATTTGATTAAATAATTACATGCACTATATATCCACTAAAAGTATTCAATATTTAATTCTCAACAATTGAGAAATCTATCTTTTACATTTGATACTTGTGTGTATTTTGAAGCAATTTTTAAAATAATAAGGAATGCATAGACTAAAGATATGGAAAAATAATATAAATCGTTACTGATTTTTCACTGTAAATAAATTAATAATTAAAGTATCAAAACAATATGCAACTGATGTTGTAAATCATCATGCTAATTAAAATCAATGTAATATTTTAAACATCAATCTTGTACCATTAAAATATTTAATCTATAAAGGGAAGGATTGTCATGTTTTAATAAAGACAACTTTAAAGTATTTGAAGCAACTATTTTGACTAAATATACAAAAAAAGATCAGAAAAAGAACAAACATCTTTTTTCACAAGAGTGATTGATTAAAAATCTTCTCACCTGAAAAATATGCTTCTACCAAATGACCAATAGAAGCTCATCATTATAACATCATCAGTATATTATATAAAAAAAAAAGTTGCATTTTCAATTTTATTTGAAATTTTAATCATGTATTGAAATCAAAATCACTAAAACAGTGTATAGCTTAAACTAAAAGTACAAGTAATTCTAGAGTATAAAGCATATTAACCAATCTGTAATGAAAATAAATTGTTTATACGATGATCAAGATAGTTATAGATTTAAAACGTTCGAAGCATTAACTTCTATATAAAATCATTTAAATATTTTTAAAACCTTTTTAAACCAAAATTGACTCTTAAAAATACCAGTATCCTACCTAATTATATCTTCAAGTCTACCAATATATGAATGAAACAGTATTTAGTGTAAATATTATAAATTATATATGTGTTGTTGTTGTTCTTACTTATGATACTTGGCCGTTTAGAGCTGGGCGAATGAAGTTGAAAAGAGTTTTTTCCGTTTTTGAACAGAGCACATCTCACGAGGGGGGAAGCACGACTTTGGCTTATTGATGGCAGCACCATCTGATGCTCCAATTTAGAGATAGGAAGCCATAGAAGCTCCATGACCTGGTTCCTAACACTCCCAAAGGTATGGATTTCGAAAGGGAACATGGAATACATTGCCACTATGACATATTTTTCATGCCCCAGTCTCAATCAGTGAATACGACTGTCTTTAATCGGCAGAGAATCGAACCCACAACCTGGCGATTGCGAGATTGTCGCCCAAACCAACTAGGCTTATAATAAAAGAGGTCAAATAAATTTGAGAGTAAAAATGCGGCAAAAAGGATTAAATGTAGCAGAGAAAAGAATAGGGCATTATTTGTATTGTTACTTCCTAATTCTGACTATTGCACTTTTTATTTTGTTTATACCACTATTTTAAATCAATTTTTTCAAACACCAATTTTCTGAATATTAAGGTTTGCTTACATTATAATCTGAATATATCTTAGTATATTAGGATTTCTGATTGATCGATTCATCTTTCAAATGACATTTTATTCCGATTAAAATTTTATTAATGTGCGTAAACACCACGAAAATATGCATTTCTATATTTCCTTGAATTTTAATTTTGAAAAGCTTTTGGAATAAATCTCACCAAAAATTTCAACATTTTTTTTTTAAATTTTATAATGAAACATTTTCAAATTTTATTTTTAACAGTCAAGAGCCCTTTGACCTGTAGTTCAATGCATACTAGTTCTAATTGGATGTTTTTGAGTTTGATATAATTTTAGGTTAAAAGAAAAAACAAAATTTCTTTCTAATTTTGAATGTCATATTCCTTGCTTCAATATATCCCACAGAACTACTAACTGGATGCTCAATGGCACAGATTTCTCTTAAGCACTTCGTACATTCAAATCAAATCATTGTCAAGAATGTTTACTGATACTCATAATCATATTAAACCGAAGCAATACATTGACTAATTCTTACATTCAAAAGTATTATGAAAGCAAATGAATAATGACAGAGAAAATCCATCTATGCTTACATCAAATAAATACTTGGCAATATATTTATTAGAATTGTGAATTCTTACTGTGTGGATTTCGTGCCTTAAAAGAAATTGATTCTTTTCACTGCTATGTCGTAAAAACTTAAGCTTATTTTTGATAATGAAGAGTTGAATAGGCATGCTTTTAAAATCATGTTTTCTATTTTAATTCCTATATTCTTTCATTGTTGTTTGCAACAAACAGTGAAGGAAAACAATTAATGTAAAAAATATTTTCTTCATAAGCACGAATTAAAAAAATGAGTTGAAAAATCTTCAAAGCTCTTAAATAAAAAAAATAAAAATAAAAAAAAATAAAAAACTCCTCACTCAACTCTGAAATAATAAGTTATTTAGCAATTACCAGTTATAATTGATAAATGATCGTTTCTCAATCTTAACTATATATACAGGGTGATCCAAAAGTCAGGACGAACTTTAAAAATGAATAATTCGAAAACAAATCACGATACAAAGATGCGGTTTCCACCAAACGGATGGAAAAGAAACCGGGTTTTGTGTGGCAATGAAAAAAATAGTTCTGTTGGCGACCAACAGATGGTGCTGTTGGATTTCTGATGTAGGATTATGCAAAGCAACAAACGATATAAAAAGAAGAAACTGCAGCAGGTAATGGTAGTCGAAACTGGTATGCATTGAAATGCTGTCCATAGTTGAGAAAGCCCTCTTAGTTAAACTGTTTTATAAGAATTCGGGAAGTGCCATATAGGCATTACGAGCATATTGCTACATGAAGGGTATGCGAGATAGGAAAGGACTAATAACTTCTTCTGCATTGAACAAAATTGTGAAAAATTTGAAGCTACAGGTTCTTTGGCGTCACGTCAAAGAAGTGGACGTCCCTCAACTGCAGCTGCTGTTGCCACGACAGTGGAGCAGACTGTGCAAGCCATGTCGTCCGTTGCTGCACATGGGGAGTGCAGTGCTCTAGAAGTTTCGAGGCAGACAGGAGTGTCGGACGGAAGTGTTTGGAGAGCGCTGCGAATAACTTTGCAATGGTATCCCTACAAGTTGCAACATAACCAAGAACTGAAACCTCCTGACTTCAACTCTCGCCGACATTTTGCGAATTTGGTCTTCAATAAGATGGAAGAGCAGCACGCCTGGCTTCACACTGTGTTTTGGACAGATGAAGCACATTTCACACTCTCTGGCGCTGTTAACACCCACAATTGTCGAGTGTGGACAACAGAAAATCCACATGCATTTGTTGAAGTACCCTTGCAACAGCCTAAAGTGACAGTCTGGTGTGGCTTCACTGCTGATTTCATAAGTGGTCCATTTTTTTCGAGGAAGTCACACAGATAGGTTTCCAAGAAGTTTCTTTTACCGGTAAGCGATATCTAGCACTGTTACAGAACAGTATTATTAATGAACTGCAAGCGCGACAGGCACTCCAAACAGTCACCTTTATGCAAGATGGAGCATCATCTCATATTGATCTGCCTGTGCAACGCCTGCTACGCTCAACCTTTGGGGATATTCGCATTATCAGTCGCTATATTAATCACGCATAGCCTCCATAATCTCCCGATCAAACACCCTGTGACTTTTGGCTGTGTGGCTTCTTGGTGTCAAAAGTGTACCACGACCAATCGACATCACTAGCGGTACTGAAAGTTGCCATCCACCAAAATGTATCTGCCATAACGCAAGAAATGCTACTAAATGCTGTGAATGGTGTGGTGACTCGTCTCACAGCTTTACTTCTGAATGATGGACAGCACATTGAACATTTACTGTAGTAGGTACTAATTAACTATAATTAATCAGACTTCATTAATCATTTTTTCATTTGTAAATCATCTTTTGTTGCAATAAAACACTATAGCGCCATCTGTTGGTCGCCAATAGAACTATTGTTTTTTCATTGCCACACAAATCCCGGTTTCTTTTTTATCCGTTTGGTGCAAACCGCATCTTTGTATCGTGATTCGTTTTCGAATTTTTCATTTTTAAAGTTCGTCCTGACTTTTGGATCACCCGGTATATAAAATCATTAAGGCAAATGTCATATTAAATTGCTATATGTAAAATATCACATATTTTACAAATTCTTAATTTCCCATACAATAA
>JAPDSC010125632.1:0-25558 GCA_026290005.1 Latrodectus geometricus | reverse complement strand
ATATATATATATATATATATATATATATATATATATATATATATCAAACGTCAATAATGTAATTTTATTTTATTTTATATTATGTCCTACATTTGAAAATTAAAATTTCGAACAAATTTAAATAAAAATTCACTGTAATAATACTTTTGATCTATTAAATCTTTTACAAAATTTCTTAAACTTTAAGGAACTTTATGGTATCTTCCTGTTCATGCACAAGCTCCTTGACAAAGTCACAGATACAAAGAATACTAAAATCATATAAAAATGGTTACAAGTTTGAATCCATATCTCAAGGAAAATCTTATCCTCTTGAGTTAAACATATACAATCAGACCTTTTCATAGCAAACGAGATGGATGTTTCTTTTTATTGCCTTCCTTCTATTACTGTTAGAATAGTACTAAGATGGATTGTTATTTAGACTATCGAGATAATAAAATCCTTTTCTACAATTATATTTTCACATTACACTTCACTATATATTTTGTTTATTGTTAAAAATTTGAAAGCATTAAATTTTGCTGAAAGTTTGAAAGCATTGATTGTTCAAGAAAAAGAATACACGAAGTTATTTAAGAAAGAAAATAGTTTACGTAGTAGTGTAACACAAGCATTTCTTACTTTTGTGAATAAAATGTTTCATTTCTGAATAAAGAATAACCTTATTTATTATTTTTCGCATAAAACTTTGCATGCTATTTTAAAAAATATATAGCAATTATACGTACCTGCCTATTAAATGAGAATTTTGAAGTTGCAATGATTATTTTTTAATTTATATTACGTTACTTTAAATTTCCAGGTAATAAATCTAAGTATATATATATTTTTTTAATTTAAAAAAAACTTTTAGAGCACTTTAAAATTTTACAGTAATCATTAAGATAACTAAAAACATTACTTAAGTACATGTTCCTTTAATTGTTCTAAGAATAATTTTGAAAATTCTTAAATATTTTTTTAGGAATTATCATTAATTGTTCCAATAAAAGAATTTATGTTCATTAAAAATTTCTTTTAAAATGCGACTAAGAACCCGTATGATTAATTGATCCCAATAAGTTACATTTATTCCAAAAGTTAAATTTATTCAATATATTTTTCCCATTAGTTATATTTTATAAGATACATGACTTTTTAAAAGATACTTGAAAATCTACTATTTTTTCCATTAAATTACCATTTCAATCTACCAAGTTTTTGCCTTCTTATAAGAATAACCGTAGAAAGTGACTACTTATTTGTCATCGTAAAACAGAATCCAGGGTGAACTCCCAAGCACTCACATCGGTAAAACAAAGTAATCATTCATCGCTGCTAAACCGTAATTGAAAATGTACTGAGTATTTTTCTCTTTGAAAAATGTTTTCCTAAGGCAAAGCCATAGTAAGCAAAATAATTTTAATTAGTTTCATATGTAATAGATGCATAATTATGCATTTTTGGCTGCTAATTTTATAATGTTAAATTAATATGAATATCCTCATTACATTGGCATTTTTGGCTGTTATTTATGCTATTTTTAACACATAAATATTATTATTAATTTAAAATATTTTTAATTATGTTAATTTTGTGCTTATATATGTATGATTATTCTTATTTGTTTTATCACTTCACAAATATAGAAAGATGTAAAATATTAATTTTTAGACTTACATCTCCCTTTAAATATTTCAGTTATTTGTAAGTAAGCCGAGAGTTAAAACTGCTCTATACTAGGATGTTCAATTTTGTACAACAGTTAACCATACGAACCTTCGAAAGAAGATGGAAAATGGAGAAAGAAATGAATCCGGAAGAAATGAATAAGGAAAATGAAAATATTCTCTATAAATCAAAAATAACATGCGGTTCAGTCTTCTAGAACTTTATTTAAAGGTAAGATTCAAACACATAAATACAATGCGTACTATTTGTTAAAAAGATAAATATATTTAATATGAATAGGAATAACAGAATTAAAACGTATGTTTAATGAGGTTTTATAAATAAATACCTCTTATATAAGATCTTTAAATTCATCCGGTTTACTTTAATTTGAAGAAATAATTATCAATTTAAAGTAAGCCCGATGCCGTTGTGGTAGCGCTTCGTACTCATAAGACAAAGACACGATTCCTCATGTTGGGAAAAGTTAACTGAGCCTTTTATCCCTTCATTGGGTCGATGAAACTGAGAACTAAGCATGCTTCAGCACTAAACATTGAAGGATTTCCGATAAACTAACCACCTAACTATAACATATGCTTCGCATTCCAAGGCCCTAAGCCACGGAAACAGATATGGGGACTGTAGGCCTTGGTACCACGAGGTTGTCATGCTGCTAAATTTAGTTTAGCTATCAAAATATGAGTAATAAGTTTTCAAATTATTATAATATCATCCTTTTATAAATACATGCAAATAATTCACAATTAGTGTTGAGAGAAAGTTTTATTAAGCAGTACTGATTATTATCATAAAATAAATTCATTGGCCAATTAACAAACAATTATTATTTATGAATTAATTTTATTCATAATTTATAAAGAAAAATATAATTATAACAATCTGAATTGCTTATTTTCAAGAAACATGAAATGTAATTTAATAACAACTGTTTTGTGAAACTTAAAGAAGATTGACGTGCATTTGATAATTTCCAATGAGTAATTGAAAAATACACCTAATTGTCAACATTCCTATGTAGAAAAAGAAAAACTAATAAACAACAAACCACTTCTTTGTTTGTTAAGCTTCTGGATGGACTCTTCTTTCTTAACGACATTATCGGAACTTCACCTTCCTGCCAAATTACATCGCTGGGGTGGTAACGTATCATCGATTAGATTCTCATCCCTTTGGACTTAAGTACTCACATTTTCCTTCCGATGTAGCAAGAGTAAGCAAACCGATGATTTCGCATTACTAGACATCGATTCTGCCGTGGGAAACCTGGCACAGGATGCATTTTCCCATGAGAGAGCATCAATATCGTTGAGGGTTATGTAATTTACTGATGACTGCTTTCAAGACTACCAAAACACTTTTTTTCCCTTTCGATTCAGTCAGTTGGCCTGACTCAAATAAAAATAAACATTTTATTTTTTTTGTGATTCATTTCTTTCATGTCATTAAGAAGAAAATAACACAATTTGTGAAAGAAGTTGTAGAAAATCAGCTAGACATATGTAATGAAGTACAAAGAAACGAATTATCCGTATCTCAAATCAATTGGTATTCTAATCTGTGCATTAATTGATGCAAAAAATAAATAAGTAAATAAACTGTTCTCTTAACCAGAAAAAATTTTAAAATAAAAAATTATTTACTTACTTTTTCCTAGTTTTATTTTATTTCATTAATTTGTAATATTACTTTATTTCATTTTTATTAAATCTTATTGACGCTTGATTATGTATCAAGTGGTAAAATTAATTTTAGTAATAGTATATATCAATGAGCTATTTATTTTTGAAATATAAAGCCTAATTTAAATGAATTTTGATGCAGTGTAACAATTATTGCTATTAATTATTAACAATAATTAAAAGCAATAATTATTGTTAATTAATAGCAATAATAACAATAATTAATAGCAATAATAATAATTAATAATTATTGCTATTAATTAATAATTATTGCTATTAATTAATAATTATTGCTATTAATTATTAACATTCAATACTATTCATTTAATAGAAAATAATTTCATTGCAAATTTAATTCTATTCAAAAGAATTTCCAATCAACACTCGTAACTTCCATTAAAATATCTTATAAGCTGTTGTAAAAATCATACATTCTCAGTTAACTGAATAAAAATGTTCACAAGTATTTTTATGTAAACGGTGTCATTAAATTCCAAGAATTTCCGCGCGCGTGCATCTTCTATGCTTTTAATTTTAAAACCTTGAAGATTTTTACATCACCTGATGAGAACAGAGTTATTACTGCTAAATAAACTTCACATATTTCAACGTCAGATTTTATTTGATAAAAGTTATCTGTTCAGTTAGAGAATTTGTCATTTTTTTTATTAAATTCTAGAGTTATTTATAATTATATAAACATATTTTCAGACGATGAATATATAATCACATAAATATTTTGAAATGAATCATAGTTTGTAATCTTAAAGATGACATTTTATTAATTTGTATTTTTTTTCAATACTTTACGTTAAAAATACACACATAATTATTGTTGATTACCTGAGGTCATCAGATGAATCAAGGGAAATTATCTTACATGCAAAAACTAAACTTAGAGTTCTAAACCAATATTTAATTTGTTGAATGTTATTCCAAACTCCTCACTTCTGAAACCAAAAATATGCCTCATAAAATTTAATTCACACCTTTGCTTATATTTTTAATCGCGATAATGTTTTAATGCACTTGAAAAGAATATGATCCAAAGTCTAGAACTTTTTCAAATAAGGCAGCATTGATCTTTGATTGTTTTAAAATTTTTGATTAAAACGGCAGGTTATAAAACAGCAAAGTCCAACATACAAGATTTTTTGTTTCAGATCTTTATTCTGTATGAGTGAAACAACATAACTATTAATTAAGAATAACTACAAAGTTGATAGAACCAGTTAAGCAAATCTGCCAAACTTTAATGATAACTTAAAAAACTACAACAATCAATTTTGCTTTCTCTCTCTCTCTCTCTCTCTCTTTTTATTATTATTTTTTTTATTTATTTTCAATATTATATTGATTGTCCGTTTAGTATCAATCCAGATGTAAAATTGTCGAATATGCATACATTTTTTGTTAGTTTTCTTGCTTTATGTGAATTGTTTGCAAATATAATATTAGTTTAACAATATACGAATTTTAAGAAAAACATGTCTTCACATGACTTTTATGTTTTATTTTAATTTTTATTGATAAAAACATTTAAGTGTATTAAAGTTTTTAATCTTAAGTATATAAGTCGCTTTCTTAAAAAAAAAAAAAAAAAAAAAAAAAAAAAAAAAAAAAAATTGATTGAGATTAAGATTATTTGATACTAATTTAAATTCACATTAAAACATTTTCCGCTTCCATATCATTGCATCCCATTAATCTCTATCACAAGCATACCGATCAATTTGATCTATTGTGAATTTAAATGGAGCAATCATTAAAGTACCATCATATGAATCCATCATTGTTTTTGAGTTTTTTACAAAAATATTGAATCATTTTCTCTTACAATTAATCAAATGAATTCATCAGTTACAACCTTGAAAAAATGTTTTTCATAAGTTTCCTTAGGATCGACAGGAAAACAAAATACTTACACAAAAATATATTATAAAAAATTTAATTTTTCTTTTTTCGAATATAAGACGTTGTACAAAAACCAATGAAAGAAAAATAAATAGTAATCTTAAATGTTAGAAAAACAATGAGAGTATTCAAAACTTAAAAATTAGAAAATTAAAAAGTATCAACATTCTTTTTACACTATGCATTATTTCCTATTTCATGATGTTTTTCTAAAAACTTAGAAATAATGTGTTTGTACTTAGGTATGAAACTTAAGGATTTGTAAATTTAGAAACCATTTTAAATCGAATTAAAGTTTCTTTATTCTCGATGTAAGATGAACTGTCTACAAATAAGTATTTGGGCACCTTTGCAAATGCAGGTATCTACGGTCCTAAGGTATGACTCGTCTTCCACTGGTATATACCATGTAGAAAACAGCATCGTCATTAATAGCAATGAAGATGACGCGCATTTCGGAGCTCTCTGATTTCGAGAAAAGTATAATTATCTGGTATCACAAATGTGGCTGATGTGCCTTAAGGAAATGTGCCTTAAGGAACATATAGAGCTATCTGAAGTATCCAAAGTCTACAGTGGATTATGTGATTAAGAAATTGAAGGTGACCAGTGATTGTCGGAATGTGCTCCGAGTCGGTTGACCAACGAAACTGGAAGGTAGAAACCGACAAGTGCTGTCCAGAGAAATTCAGAAGAACCGCACCCAATCAATAGCCTTTATTCACTAGGGGTTTCAACAGGTATCCGAGAGTATTGTTTCAATGCATACCGACCTACTATCTACTTGGTTTTCATGGTCGTACTGGTGCCCATAAGCCTTTGATCACAAAGCCCAACTACGTTGTTAAGTTAATGTGGTGCAAAGCACATCAAAATTGGACCGTAGATCAGTGGAAATAGATTCTTTGGAGCTATGAATCAAGGTTCAACCTTTACCATTGGAATGGCTGGGTCTATGCCTGGCGTCTGCCTCGAGAACATGTCCTGCCAGAATACATTGTGCCAACAGTCAATTTTGGTGATGATGGAATTATAGTCTGGGAGGTGTTTCTCCGGGTATGGACTGGTAACCTTGGTCCCCATTCATGATAAGCTCAACGCCGATGTCTACTGCATGATTTTGGACGACAATGTGTTTCCTACATTGTGGTTGTTTTACCAGTTGGACTCCTGTTACTTTCAATTAATAAATTCTTACTAATAACAAGAAATAGACTTCAAGTTTTAACATTTTTAACTCTCTCTGAAGGTTCCCCTCTTGTTAATGTGTCAATTCTAAAGTGCAAAGTTCTAAACGCAAATACCTATCAATGACTACTTTAAATGCGTTAAATATTTTACAAAAATATTTAATTTATCAGAAATTTTTAGAAATTTAAAAAGTTAAAAAAATTTATATTCAATCATAAACAGTATAGTATGACTGCTAAATTTCAAAAGCTTTGAAGCAAATATTTAATAGTTGAAGGATTTCTTTAATTTAAATTAATAGAGTGCTTGTGCTAATTTCTTTTATTATTAATCAAGTTTGAAAATAACTAAATAATCCAGTTTGGAAATAAATATAGCTGATAGACGTATCAAAAAATTTCAGAAATTCACCGTTTTACTTATACCAAACACTGCTTTTATTTTTAAAAAACTGAAATGTTATATTTAAAGTCAAAAGTCAAAGAGAATTTGTTCCTTTGAGAATTGTATGAGTCATTGTCTTTAGGACTACCTTAAAAAATTCCAATTGAATTGCCAAAAGAAATGGACAGAGAATTATTTTATACGAAAACATGTGCTTGTGTCGCATAATTATAACCACTTTCAAAACTTCTATACGTTAATTCTGCAATTACCTTGTTTCAGTCTCAAATTTAAAATTTGGGACAACAGATTTATTTTAAACGTTAACTGTTCAAACGGAACAACAATTAGTCATCATCAAAACCACAAAAATTCTTCATCTTTTACGTATACACCATTGCATATATCCAAGTTTCGATGGATATTACTTTTCTTGGTGATGATAGTTTCATCAAAACTTTCCTCGCAGCTTTCTTGGAAAGCCGTTTAAATGGTCACTAAATGCTCTTTAAGATCCATTGTTCTTCTCTCATTTCTCATAGTGAAAGTTCATTGAATGAAAACTCATCTGTTGTTTTCATTTTTTTTTGTATGCAAATTTATATGTTGATGGCCTTTAATAATTTTTCTACAGAAATAAAGAATAATAAATTAATAGCAATAATCAATTTATCTTGACGTAAATTCTTAATCACTTGTTTAGGGAGGGTATCATTTTCATTATCTGAAGGTTGTGAATTCTATTCTTGACCTAATCAAAGATCCATTATCTTCACGAAGGAGTGTCCTTAAACACATAAAATAAGTAATTGTCCTTCATGTGCATGATACCGCTAGTGGTGGCAGATCAACACCCAGGCCTTAGGGTCATTTGTTTGGTCCCTATTTTGAAAATAAAAGAAATCATCCAATCATTAATGATTCAGTTTATTAAATAGATGACAAAATTTCTTCTTTCCTCAATGTAAGCTACAAAAAAACTTAAAAGCTCCAAAATTGATTCCATTATCTACGTATCTAACTAAATGGTCATAGAAGTCTTCAGCATTAGTACCAAAAAATTATATCTTGTTCATATAACTGCAATAGATTTAGCAAAACCAAATACTCACATCCTGTTCCGATTTCAATAATGACATATGATGATTAAGAATCTTAAGAATGTGTTTCGAAGCAATTTTGGTTTTCGTTTTTATACCCAGAACGTTATGTGCAACTGTTTCATCTTTATATTTGTCAAGTTTTATATAAATCGTTAGCTACTCTAAATGTCGTCAGAAGTTTTCGTTTTCAAATGATTCATTGCTATATACACGTATAAAACTAATACTTTTTCTTTAAAAATTAATGAAAAGTTCTTTAAATTGTTTTTGATAAGATTAACCAATTTTTTTAACTAATTAATGGTGAAACCAGTTTTTAGAATAGGCAGTTTTCTAATCATTTAAATAAGTTACTTGTATTAACTTAAGAGATATCAAATTTCTTAAAGTCAATTAATGAACTAAAAATAATAATCATTATATTGTTCTTAGATGTGTCAAAATGCTATGGAAGTAAAAGGATTTTTATGTATACTTTATTCGAAAAAATTATAAATTAATACACTTTTAACTTTTCACTTTTATAAGTTTACAATACAATTATAAAATTCCATCTTTCTGAAGTTAGTTTTGAATTGTCTTTAGAGTTTGGAATCAGCAGTTTATAGAAAAATAATCACAAACATTAGGAAGAAAAACTTAAATCCATACTAAAATATTCTAATAGAGCATACTTTAGAATAAAAAACAAATAGATTAAAACTAATAAAATAAATACCTTTTAAAAATAAATCTAAAAAATATTTTTTTAATATATATTTCTTTTATATTATTTTACAAATATAGAAATACTGAAATCAATTAAGGAGTATTTTACTTTTAAACAAATTGCAGTCATTTTATAACAGTGCAATATTTATAATTATGCATTTTTCATAACTAGAAAATTAATTCTCTTTTCCTACAGTTACTTTAAAATCCAAATATAAAACAATAAAATCAAAGTACATTAAAAGAGAATCCAGAAGAAGAAAAATGTATTTATTTTCAAAAAAAAAATATTTAATAATTATTTTTTCTTCTTCTGAAAATCTGAACTAACTTCCAAAAGAGTATTAGTTTAAAATCAATTTCTTCACACATTTACTTCGCCAAAACATTTCATGATATCCTCGAATATCATCATCTGCTTTACTTGATCGCAGGATTAGTGTCTTAAAAGTAGGGTTAACAACCACCGAAATTTTATTGATTTTTAAAGTAGAAAATGTATTAATCTTTTTTTTTTTTGGCTTCATATCTGTCATCTATAGGAAATCAGACAACAGGAAAGAAAAGTTTGTTTTGAGTATTAATATGTTGTTATTCAGTTTTAATAAAAATATAAGAAAATTTCGTTCGATATTAAAATTTCTTAGTAAAGAAAAATAATAATAAGTTCCCTAGAAACTTTTATAAGTTTCTAAGGACCTTATTATTATTATAAATAAAATTCAAATATTTTTTTTATAATCGGGGTGGTTTTTTTATTTAATTTTTTTTTTAAATTCGTGTAATGACTTAAATAAATATATATCAAATCTACAGTGTATAATTTTATTACTGTAAATATCTTAAATATAATTGCAATACTTATTTTGTTATCTAATAGTAATAAAATCTGTGTTTTCATAGTTTTATACATTGGTTAAAAATGAGTAAATTGTTTTACAAGAAAATCTTTTATAAACCATTGAATTTTAATCCTTATAGAATATTTTTGTGAAACTAAAATTGATATAATTAAAATAAAACATGAATTTTTGAATAAGTTTTTTATGAGGATAATTTTTAATAAAGTTTTATAGAATTAATTTATTAACTGCTATTCATATATTTTAAGGATTACATTTACTGATAAATTTACATACATACATTTTTTGCTTTCATTTAAGACGGTTTTCACTTTTTACGTTAATCATACAAATTCGAAACATTTAAATTAATGTCTTAAGAAATCTTTACTTAAATTTCAAAATAACAAAAAATGAGAGTCATTAATCAATACATTTTGAAATAACTAAATAAAATGAAATAGAGAAATAGAAATCGGTATACGTATCATTCTTTCAAAAATAATTGAAAAAACGTCATTTCTTACAATAAAAGTAAATTTTTTGTTGGATAAACAAAATAAAAGTTTCTTTAGACAAAGAATACTTATTTTGAAACTCTCTTATTTTTTGTTTTAAGTTACACAAACTGCTGCTTACTATCCAACATCCGTAATGATGTGCATATGAATGCAACAACTGATACTTTGCATGCTAAACATCCTCTCTAAAATGTGATATGATACTAATCCTGAAATATTTCGAAAGAATAAGAATTAATGGGTAACAAAAATATTACATATCTGTGGTCTTCAGTTCAACTGTTCAAAACATTTTAGTCATGATTTGTTGTAGTTGTTCAGAATCCCTTTTACAATCTGTTTTTGATCGATTCAAGGTTTATGTATAAAATATTAAAGTAAAGAAATATGCAAATAAATACAATACTGGGATCAATATTTTAGGTCTTCCTGGTCAGTTAATTAAAGAGTTTTAAGCATTAGAACTGATAACTTTCAAATTGATTAGTACCATAAAATTAATATGTTTAAAAAGTTAGAATATAAAAAATCAGGTCAATATGATTTTTTAAACCTTTGCAGACATCATCAACTATATGACTGGTAACACGATACTCTCAAATTATAAGAATTTTGTGCGAAGACTAAATTTCAAAGAATTTACTGCATGTAAACTTCACAGAGTTTAATAAATATTTATCATTATTTTTTTGCCAAAATGCTAAGCAAATGAATGAATAAAAAATTAACGAATTTCGTTATATCATGTCAACTTATATAATCTTGCAGGAACATACAAACATGCATAATTTACATGGTTGCACTACATTTTCAAAATGTACATATACGCATTATTGCTGACTTCAGGATGTGATAAGAAAACAAAGTATTTGTAAGATAAGAAAGCGTAGCAAAAGAAAATATGATTAAAAAATCAAGAAATATAAGTCCAATACAGCAACATAAGCGTTACGTGAATTATGAAGTAATTTTATAATTTAATGCAAGAAAGAACACTTTTATCACGAATTGAATTCTGAATATTTTCTGATTTAACCCATTTTATCCCACTGTCCTATCCGGAGGACAGCTGAAAAATAGCATGTAGAAATTAGTAGTTGTTTGTTGCGAATATTTTATCAGCTGGAACATGTAAAGTTATGTCTAAGCTTCTGTTAGCATGAGTTCTGTCCTGTTTTTTCCTGACATTAATGAGCGTCATATGTATCTGTTCTTTGCGATTGCAGAATTCCCTTTCAGTTTGTTTTAAACACTTGGCTGGTCAGTTTTTATGTGAGAGCAGTCTTCGTTTATAATACTGCTGGTTGGTTAAAGCTTTATTGTTATTAGGTAAGTTGTAGCGCGTTAGTTTTTAACTGTCCTCCAAAAAGGACAGTGGGACGATAAGCATATAAATGATGAGATATTTCTAAATTTGTAACTAGAAGTTTAGAAAAAAAAATCCTCCCTACGTTTCTGCCCCTAAAGAGTGATGTCTGTGCAAAGGTTTTTGAAGTTAGAGGAAGCACTGGAACTATTAAATAGTTTAGATTCAGATGAGAGCGATGTTGAAATTGCTGTGTTACCACCAGATGCCAGTGAACTAACTGACGAAGATGAAGGGGACGACACGGAAGTAAATACTGGTGAGATTGCTGTAAATGACGTTCCTGGGACTCTGGAAGTCAGAGTTGGAGATAGTATTGAGACTGAAGCGTCCACAAGCGCTGGTGTTTCGACAACAAAGCGCAGATGAAAAGCTGAAAAGTATCAGTCATCTTGGATAAAGACGAAATCACCACAATATTCAAAATGGAAAACACAGGTTGATTCAACTGCAAATGACTTGCTCAAGCACATGGAAACTACATTGAAAGAAAAATCTCCAGTGGAACTTTTTGAGCAGTTTTATTCTAACGAAGTTTACGATCACATAGTAAAAGAAACTGTGCGATATGCAACAGATGTAAAAAACGAACATGATTTCTTGACCAGTGCTGACGAAATACGTGTTTTTTTAGGAATTTTGCTTCTAACTGGTTATCATTCAAATACCTGTGAACGTGACTACTGGTCAGATGCTGAAGACCTTGGAATTACCCTGGTGAAAAATGCAATGTCACGAAACCGTTTCCAAAAGTTGAAATCTTATTTACACTTTGTGGATAATAGTACCGTAAGTCAGCATCCCGAGGACCGATCGTTCAAGGTAAAACCTTTGTTTGCCATGCTCAATAATAATTTTATGAAGTTCGGACACTTCTCAGCAAATCTAAGCATTGATGAAATGATTATCATGTACTACGGTAGAAATAGTCTGAAACAGTTTATCCGAGGTAAGCCGATACGCTTTGGATATAAACTATGGGCTCTCTGTGGAAGCGAAGGATATTGTTACAACTTTTCCCTGTACTGCGGTAAGGAATTTCATGCAAGAAAAGATACTCCTCTTGGTACCCGTGTTGTGATGAAACTAATAGAGAACATTGGGAATCCTTCAGGTTACACTTTATACTTTGATAATTTTTTTACGAGCATTGATCTTTTGAAAAGTCTTGGTGAAGAGGGTTATCGAGCCACAGGAACCATACGAGAAAATCGGATAAACCGCGAATGCCCCTTAGAGGAACCTAAGTCCATGCGGAAGAAAGAAAGAGGCACGTGTGATTTCGAGATTCTCCTGGTGCGATGGAATGACAATAGTATTGTCACTACTGCTACAAATTTCAGCACTTTAGAACCATTCTTTGATGTGAAAAGGCGAGTAAAAGGACACAAAGATAAAATTAACGTGAAGATGCCTAATTTGATAAATTCGTACAACAAACATATGGGCGGGGTGGATCACCACGACTGGTTGGCTGGACTGTATGCCATCAAGATACGTGGAAAAAAGTGGTACTGGCCACTTTTCATTCGTACACTGGACATGGCAGTGGTAAATGCATGGATAATGCACAAAGCTGTCAACAAAAGTGATGCCCTAAACTTGAAGGAGTTCCGAAGAGCTATAACAACGGTGTACCTAAAAAAGTCTACGAACAGAACAAAAGGTAGACCCAGAATATTTTCTATGCCTTCTAGTGCAGAAGACGACGTCCGCAAGGATGGTGTTGGCCATTTTCTGTTGAAGAGGGAGAAACAGCGCCGTTGTCAAAGAGAGGATTGCAAAGGGAAACCCAAAACATACTGTGGGAAATGTGATAAAACACTTTGTCAGGCTTGTTTTGGGCCTTTCCACCAAGTTTAGTATTATATTCAACTGAAAATTGAAATTTTATGTAAATAATGAAGTATTATTCGGATATTGTAAAAATTTGTAGTCGGAAATTGCTTTTCACTAATGAAAATAACACTGAGACATGTAAGTGCAAATTTTATCCCCTTTATCCCAGTGTCCTATTTAGAGGACGGGTCAGATTTCCTATATAAATTTTTTTTTTTTTTTTACATTTTGTTATATTTAGTATATTTAGGTTTAATATACCTCAGAAAATATGATTATTCTCAAATTTGAACAAAATAAATAAATTGGGATAAAATGGGTTAATATATAACAAAATGCTGCATAACAATAATTATTTTTTAAGACAATTTGTAATTAATTCAATAGTAACATACATTGTCTATAACTTAATTTATACCTAATTAAGTAACTTTCCAATGGTATTCTAAGTAAAAGTTCTTTATACTTTTCATTCATAATAGAAAAATTAATTTATTTTCTTTTATTCATAATAGAAAAGTTTTTATTTCAAATATGCAGTCATGATTAAAAGTAATAAGAATTAATATAGTTAATTGTTTCTATATTAATCCTAGTGTGCATTCTGGTGTACATTTTTCAACTATACAAAGAAAATTGTTTAGTTAATTAATTAAATTTACCTTAAGTAAACAGATTTCTTTCAGAAAATGCTTGAAATTGCAATTTCCTAAGACTCTATAAAAATGATATTATTAGCCGATAAGAATGATAATAATGTGTTAGCATGACTCCACAATTAGACTTTTTTTCCTAAAGGTGAAGGACATTCACGAAATTTTTAATCATGAAATATAAGTCCTCCCATTCAATAATATACGATGCACAGAAGCAATTCAATAGATAAATTCAAACATATTGAATTTTTTTTTCACTAAAATTGTTTTCATTATATCATTCAAACACAAGAATATCGTATTCCGGAAATTTTGCAAAGTTTTAAACTAATTTGGATATTTTTAGTATTAAATGAAATTTTAATGAAAGAATTTTATATTTTATGGTAGATAACGTGACTGAACACTAGCTAAATATTTTTTTTCATTGTGATCCTAAATATAAAAAATATACACATGTATTTTCTTTTCGTCTAAAATCCATTTAAAAACTATACTATTTTTAATAAATATGAATTTTAATAATTTTATTAATTTATAGAATATTTTCAAACAGTTTTTTATATTTTTGGCTTTTCAAAATCGCAGATTTATCTTCATGCTCTTTTTTAACAGAATTTGACTAAAAGTGTCTTGAAAAGCGGGATTTTAATATCAAATTTCAAGAACAATCAGATTAACCGTAACTTCTGTCATATAATTTATTTAATTTTTGCATATTATTCATAGTTTTGGGGAAAAATTTTAGTTTTTTTTTTATTACTTTTAAAGATAAATATTTTTCAATACATTATTCTCTAGAGAAATATCTTGAAAAACTTTCGAAAATGTAAAATTTATTAATTTTTCTCAAAGCATATTTTTTTTCAAAATATATTTATTTCTAAAAATATGTTTATTTAGTGAATAATGTATATAAAATTAAATGATAAAGATCTATCAGATTTCTTTCAAAACAAGACTATATGTATTTTTTAATGTTCATTGAAAAAGTTTTTCACAAAAGTATTATTTTCATAAAAACTGAAATTGATTGAAAATGTTTATTATCTCAATTTAAAGTTCAAATTCCAAAAAATAATTTTTATCAAAGGTTATATTAAATATGTAGCAATAAATTCTACTTACATAAATTTTGGAATTCATGATAAGTCAATTTTTTTCTTCAACCTTCTGTTTATATATATATGTGTGTGTTATAAAATATAAAACAATCTTTTCTTCAATTCTATAAAATGTAATTTTGCAATAAAAATTTTCTAAATTAGAAACGTAAAATTTTTTCAGATCAAACGTAGAATCTTATTTTAAAAATGCTAAATTTATACTTTTATTTTTTACTCTATTTCATATTTTGAAATAAAGCAAATAAAATTTTGTAAATTTTGACTTGCCTGAAGCTAAAAAGAGTATTTTTAAGTGAAAAATCGCATTCAGGGAATGAAATATCCACAGATAATCTCATCTTCGCTTTTCAGAAGCAACAGCCCGGAAATAAACAAAAAACGAATAAAAAGAGGTTAACTAAAAGAATTTCTCAGCATTGTATCCAATTTCCGGATTATAGAAGTGATTTTTTGAACTTTTAAATGAGTTTCTGAGGTGCTTATAAAAATGTAACCCGGAAAAGCATTTCTTTCATTTTATGAAATCAATTTTAGTGAAGAAGACATCACAGTGTAGTCATGACAACGGCTTTCAACAGTGACTTGACAAGTGGTGGAAGAAAATGTCTGAGAGTGTATTTCAGTAGCTTACAAAATCTGTCAAAGTCATTTAAAAGTAGTTGATATTTTAGAAAACAATAAATGATTAAAACAATATTTTTATAAATATCTGAGGAAACATGTAGCATTACAATCAAATTTAATATTATTTAATATGAATTCAATTAAAATATAGGAAAATAAATACATC
Source organism: Latrodectus geometricus (assembly GCA_026290005.1). Lineage (NCBI taxonomy): Eukaryota > Metazoa > Arthropoda > Arachnida > Araneae > Theridiidae > Latrodectus > Latrodectus geometricus. The sequence goes on along the minus strand of JAPDSC010125632.1, from coordinate 9,758 downwards.
TTTGAAAAATATCTTACTTGAGAACTGAATTACAAATATTTTTTAATATAGTTTATGAATGAAAAAATACGTGAATATTCCTTTTTTATATTTAAAAATTTTAAGCTCTTATATATATATCCCCTTGCTTACCTAAAACGGCATTTTAAAATTTTAAATAATATCATTATACACTACTGGCCACTAAAATTGCTACACCAAGAAGGCGACATGCTACAGACGTGAAATTTATACGAAAGGAAGAAGGTGTAGTGATATGCAAATGATAAGCTTTTCAGCGCATTCAGACAAAGTAGACGCCAGTAGCGACAACTACATTGTGTTTAAATGAGGAAATTGTTCAGCCAGTTCCTCATACACAAATTGCAATTGAACGTTGTTGCCTGGTGAAAAGTTGTTGTGGTGCCTCGTGTAAGAAGGAGAAATGCGTACCATCACGTTTCTGACTTTGATAAAGGTCGAATTGTAGCGTACCGGGATTGCGGTTTATCTTATCGCAGTATTGCTGCTCGCGTCGGTCGAGATCCAATGACTGTTAGCAGAATATGGAATCGATGGGTTCAGGACGGTGGTACGGAACGCCATACGGGATCCAAACGGCCACCTATCACTAGCAGCCGAGAAGACAAGCATATTATCCGCATGGCCGTAATGGATTGTGCAACCACGTCACGAGCCGTGAATTAAGAAACAGGGTCGTTTGGAAGACAACAAGTGTCTGCACGAAAAGTTCGACGACGTTTCCAGCAGCAGGAACTCTCAGCTTGGAGACCATAGCTGCTGCTTCCCTTGACACTGCGTCATAGACAAGAGCGCCTTCAATAGTGTGATCAACGACGAATCTGGGCGCACGAATGGCGAGACGTCATCTTTTCAGATGAATCCAGGTTCTGTGTACAGCATCATGATGGTCGCATCCGTGTTTGTCGGCATCGTGGTGAACGCACACTGGCAGCGTGCATTCGTCATCGTCATACTGGCCCATCACCTGGCGTGATGGTATGGGGTGCCATTGGATACATGTCTCGGTCACCTCTTGTTCGCATTGACGGTGCTTTGAACAGTGCTTGTTACATTTCTGGAGGCTCTACCCTTTAATCGAGGCCTGCGAAACCCTACGCTTCAGCAGGATAATGCCCGATCGCATGTTGCCGGTATTGTACGGACCTTCCTTGATACGGAAAATGTTCGGCTGTTGCCCTGGCCAGCACGTTCTCCAGATCTTTCACCAATAGAAATCATCTGGTCAATGGTTGCCGAGCGACTGGCTCGTCACCAAACGCCAATCACTACGGTTGATGAACGGTGGCATGGTTTTGAAGCTGCATGGGCATCTGTACCTGTACATGCAATCCAATCTCTGTTTGACTCAATGCCCAGGCGTATAACTGCTGTTATTACTGCCAGTGGTGGTTGTTCTGGATACTGATTTCTCAGGATCTATCCAGCCAAATATTTTGAAAATTTAATCATTTGTTATTTCTAGTATAATATATTTGTCCAATAAATATAATTTTATTATCTGCATTTCTTCCTGGTGTAGCAATTTTAATGGCCAGTAGTGTATTTATTTTTATATAGTATACATCACTACAAAATAAAATGATTGAATTTTATTTTATTTTTATTATTTATAAATAAATGTTATATGTTTTAGTTAAAGAATCATATATTTATTTATTAATATGTACACGTCATAGCTACTTTGTTGACTTTTACATATGTTGAATGATACTAATAATGATAATAATACCATATTATTTCTAATTATTTCACAACAACATATATCTTCAAATTATCTAATAAATCACCTCTAATAAGTACCTAAAATTTCTGATTATAGCTACTTTTCCCTTTCCTTCGCTTGAACATCAAAAAACTTTCTAAAGTTACATGTTTTTTATATATAATACAAATATATTAATGCATTAAATTTTAATTTTTTTGTCGAGTGCCAGCAAGTCTGCCAATATGAGGTGCTCTGCTCTACTTTTCCAACTGAACCGTGATTTGGTGTGGAGTTCCAACATCCTTAGTACACACATGCCATAGGTTGCCGATTATAGGGTAGGAAACCATTCATACTTCATTCATACAAGGAAAGGACAAAGATGGGAATGAGTGAGAGAAAAGAAATTACATTCATGACTGATCCCATATTCGAAACCAGGACCTCCCTATCAGCAATCAGACACATTGACCACTTCACAAAAAAGGTGGCTTAGAGTTGGACTTACCATGAACCTCATGGTTGGATATTATCTTTAGACTAAATCTTGTTCTCCGCGATTGATGCTCAAATCGAAGATTAAAGCATATCAACTAACACCCCGTGTTTAAAGTTGCTGAGATTGAACCCGAAACCTTCTACTATGTACAAAAGAATCTTGACAGTGGTAGGATACCTCAGTTGAGGCTCTCAACATGGTTTCTTACAATGTATTAAGAATTCACCATATTGAATATTTAATACATTGTAGGAAAGAAACTTTTTAAATGCCTTGTAATCTGAACACACCGTTCAACTATTTTTTATGCAGCGTTTGGGCACATGTACTAGCTTAACACTTTGTTGGGAAAAGTTTGTATGTAATATTTTAGTTTGAAAATTTATGAGCCCCTTCAGTGCAATCATTCTAATAAAATGTAATCATTTTTAGGCCATAAATTAATATTGTAGTTTCGTAATCTAAAAACATTTTTCTTATTGCTTTTTAATATTCCCCTTACTGTTAGCTATAATGCATGTGTTATAAACTTGAATCGTGAACCATTTGGTTTAAATATAATAAAACAATGTTCATGTTAATTTACGAAGCAATGATGCATCTTTTTCCTTCACTAAATAATATTACTTGTAAATTAAAGTTTTGAATAAAAAGCTAAAATGAATTAACTTATTTTGCATTTCAAATATTATTAAAAAAGTAATCATTTCTAAAGAAAAAATATATGATTAATTGTTAAGTGCCTCTAAACAACTTGAAAACTACTAATTTGCTTAATTATCTTTGATTTTAGTGTGACCTTCTCCATAGCTTTGTCTCACACAATTATATAACTGGTATGATACTGCACAGTTTATCTAAATTTGTTACCTGAATTTGTAAATTAAGTGACACATTCAAACTCTTATTTTAGGGAACATTGAATAAATGGCATAAATGATTTGAAAGTACTAATGAATTAGTTAAATACCTGTATTTGAAAATTATATGTAAAATATAATTTTGTTAAATTTTCAATACTAAATATGAATTGATGCATAATATAAATTGATAATAAGTAATTTATTGAGTTTGGGCATTCTATAGATTCTTCTATCTAATGCTTACGAATCAATTCCAATCATCAATAAAAAATATTTTGAATAAATTTGTTTTAAACGAAAAAGTACCATTTTTAATTTATCATTGCCAGATATATCGTGATTCATAGTTATCAAGTTATTCAAGATATAGTTTGTAAAATAATAGGAACGTGTTTTTTGTCTCACATTCTTCAAATAGCTTTTAAGAACTTTTGTTTTAGGCTTTATATAATGAATGTTTTTCCTTTTGAAGATATGTAAAGGTTGGTATTTACGTGCAACCTTATTTAAGAATCATGTACCGAATAACCGTGATTATACTCAGTTGTCGCAGGATTAATACATTTGCGAATATTGATAAGAACATACATCTATGGATCACATTGAACTACAGCATAGATGTCTATCTTGTTAAACAAGGTCAGCATTTTGCCAAGTTCTAAAGGCATGTAAGATATTTGAAATTGTACTTCTGGTTAGTTTGGGCATCGTTCTTATAATTGGCAGTTAGTGACTTAATTGAAAATCCCCTCTTGTTCATTAAAGGTCACGTTTAACAGGTTGTGCTTGAAATGTTCTCCAACTAAAATGATACCTTTAAAGGTGATAGGTCTAGCATTCAGGTTTTATGCTTGGTCCCAGCATTTGTATTATAAATACTCCCAAGCAATCACTTTCATCTAATTGTTAGATCCCAATTCTAGACTAGGTACAGAAATGTGTGTTGTGACTCATTCACTCCCAATTTATTATTCACTGCAATTTATAAAATATTCTTTGAAATAAATTCGTTCAAAACATGAATATGCATATTTTAACGAATCTCTATTCGTTTATATTTCCTAAATTAATACATTTTAATGAGAGCAAAGAATCTCACTGCAGAAGGTCCACCCCTCAGGGGGTTTACTTTCTTTAAGTAAACACGGGTGTCACAATCCCGAGGTACCCCAGTGATCTATCCTCTTCTTTCTTTTCTTCTCTCCTCTACTCTTCTGCTTTTCCTTCCTTTTCTCCCTCATTGTGGTTGCCTCTGGTGAGGTTGAGGGCTCCCCTTGAGCAGCTGTCGCCGCTCTGTTGCTAATAGCTACTCTTGGGGACTAAATCACCCACGTGTTTGCCGTGCGTGGAGACCCGTGTCCCTGGAAAGGAGGGTCCTGGTAATTGAGGCCCCCAGAGACCAACACATTACTTTGGCCTCTGCTTCAGGTAAACGGGAGGTGTGTTGTGGTCCTCAGCACATCAATCGGCTTTATGGATCAAGCGATCGGTACATCTGCTGGATGACTCGTTAAGGGTGGAGGCCATCACATGGATGTACTGTGAGCGTATAGGACTTGGCTAGCACTGGTGCAGCTGGTCTGCATCCCCTTGTTGGACTCGGTGGTGGGTGGTGCGGTCAAGTCCCGAAATTTTAATAAAATACTATGGAAAACAAAAAATCATTTCTCCCACGGGAGCATCTATTGGACGAATCGAATTCTAAATACTTTATAGTTAAAAGAAAAGTGGGCTCCTTTGAAAAAGTGTCCCCTTTTCTTATCCAAAAGGGAATATCGGGTTTTATAGGAGAAGTAAGAGGTATCCGAAAAATAAGATCTGGTGATTTATTAATTGAGGTTGCAAACTCTACCCAGGCAGCTAAAATATCAGATATGACATTGATGGCAAACATAGAGGTGACAGTCCTGCCTCATGGAAATTTGAACTTTTCGCGTGGAGTGATTTCCGCAGGGGATTTGTTGAACACGTCGACTGAGGAAATTCTTGATAACTTGAAATGTCAGAAGGTCTGTGGAGTCGAACGTATAAGAGTCAGAAGAGATGGGCAGTTCATTGACACTAAACATCTCATTCTGACCTTCGCGACCCCAGACCTTCCTGACAAAATTAAAGTAGCTTATTTGAATCTTCCCGTCCGACAATACATCCCAAATCCCTTGCGTTGTTTTCAATGTCAGCGTTTTGGACACTCGAGAAACGCTTGCAGAGGCCAACTTACCTGCGCTCGCTGCGCAGTAGTTGGCCACGATAGTTCGAACTGCACAGCGAAGGAGGCTTGCGTAAACTGTAAAGGTGAACATCCCTCCTATTCTCGAAGTTGTCCTCAATTTGCTTATGAAAAAGAAATCACCACGCTAAAGGTAAAAAACAATATTACCTATCCTGAGGCTAGGAAAATTGTCGCCTCTCGTACGCCACAGCCTGGAAGGAGTTATGCGGCCGCAGTAAAAAAAGTCACCAAGTGTTCAAGCACTCAAACGGATACCCAGCCTCTTCCTGTAATGAGATTACCCCAAGTAATATCTGAAAGACCAAAATCATCATCAACAATAATTAGAAAAGCTTCTTTGGCTAAATCGAGAGGCGTTAAGGCCTCCAAATTAAAATTTGCAAAGGAGGGTTCTCGAAAATCCTCCTTATCCACCCGTAGAGCCATGTCATCCCTGGAAGCTGATGCTGTCTCTCTCCATCCCTCGGACGATAATTTATCGCTCGAGGAGATGATAGAAGACCCGCCTTCCAGCTCCGGGGGAGGAGCTTTTCTATTTAAAAAATAACTTCCTTTGTTTGTTGGAACTGCCATGGTTTGCGTTCACATCTTGATGACATCAAGTCTATCATATCAGCTTATAACCCCGCATGCATAGCACTTCAGGAAACCTTCCTGAAGTCTACAAATAACATCACTATGCGTGGGTTTCAATGCTTTCGAAAAGACTGTGGTGACGATGGTACAGTGTCTGGAGGTGTTTGCATATTAACATCTAATGACTTTCCCAGCACTGTCCATCCAATCAATACAACCCTACAGGCTGTAGCTGTCAGAATTCATACAACGTGTTTGATTACAGTCTGTAGCTTGTATTTACCACCACATGATGTCATCCGCCAAGAAGAACTTGATACATTAGTTGATCAGCTGCCTTCACCATATTTGTTATTCGGTGACTTTAACGGACATAATACTTTGTGGGGAAGTGACGATACCAATTCTCGCGGTCGTCAGATTGAGGGTTTTATTTCTGATAATAGCCTCTGTCTGATGAATACCGACGAGAAAACATACTTCCACACACCCACAAGGACATTTCATTCTCTCGATCTCGCCATTTGTTCACCGTCACTTCTGCCGTTGTTAAATTTAACAGTTGGGAATGATCTGCATAACAGCGATCATTTCCCACTCGTCATCTCCCAGACTGGAGGTAGTAGTGTACAGCAACGCTTACCTACTTACGTGTACAGTCGGGCAGATTGGCCGTTATTTACACAATTGGCAGTCGTTGATGATAAAATGGTTACGATCGAGAATATTGATAATGCCGTATATAGAGTCACTGAAACACTTATAAGTGCAGCTGATACAGCAATACCTAAAAGTTCTTCTAAACCAAAACGGCGTTGCAAACCATGGTGGAACAATGAATGCCAACAAACATACAAAAATCAAAGGAAGTTATGGGGGCTTTTCCGGAGGTACCCCACAACGGAGAATCTTATTGCCTTTAAGAGAGCAAAAGCGTTAGCTCGCAGAGCTCGTCGTAGAAGTAAGAAGGAATCCTGGTCTAGCTATATATCTTCAATAAATTCTTCCATAACCAGTAAGCAGTTGTGGAGAAGAGTGAAAGCAGCCAATGGTATTTATAGGGAATTCTCCATTCCTATTCTAAAAACCGGAGCTGCTATACACTCTTCTCCTAAGGAAATAGCTAACGTCCTTGGTGAAAGTTTTGCTAGTATCTCAAGCACTGACTCTTATAGTCCTTCGTTTTTAAGGACTAAGAGTCGTGCTGAGCGAAGACCAATTAATTTCAACCATGGACAAAACTTATCCTACAACTGCGAATTTGGAATATTAGAATTGAAGAAAGCTTTACAGCAGGCCAATAATACCAGCCCAGGACCTGACGGAATTAGCTATCTTATGCTTCAACATTTAAGTCCAGATTCCCTATCGAACTTATTGCTTTTGTTCAATAGGATCTGGACTGAAAATGAATTTCCATCTCTTTGGAATGAAGCAATAGTAATTCCGGTTCTGAAGCCTGGTAAGGATTCCTCAGAACCATCAAATTACCGACCTATAGCTCTGACGAGTTGCCTTTGTAAGACTCTCGAACGTATGGTCAACGCCCGTCTCGTATATGTCTTAGAAGAAAATAAATGCATACATGTGAATCAGAGTGGATTCCGTAAAGGTAGATCCACTCTCGATAACATAACTTATTTGGAAACCCAAATCCGCAACGCTTTTGTGCGGAGAAACCATCTGGTTTCCATCTTCTTCGACATCGAGAAGGCATACGACCGTACGTGGCGATACGGTGTTCTCCGTTGTTTATATGATTTTGGCTTTCGGGGTAATCTTCCGATATTCCTACAGAATTTCTTACGCTCCCGTGTTTTTAAAGTACGTATTGGTCACCTTTTGTCCAATACTTTTAATCAAGCCGAGGGTGTACCCCAAGGCTCTATTTTAAGCGTAACAATTTTTAACGTTTACATCAGTCATATCCTTCATCTTCTCTCACCTTCAGTATATGGCACTATGTATGTGGACGACCTGCAAATATCTTGCCAAGGATCGAACATGCGTTTAATTGAGAGACAACTACAAACATCTGTTAATAAAATAGCTGCATGGTGTGCAGAGAATGGCTTCACACTATCTCCTAGCAAGAGCTGCTGTGTCCATTTCTGCAGGAAAACTAGCCTTCACAATGATCCTGTTATTCATCTGAACAACACTACAATACCCGTGGTCAACGAGATAAAATTTCTTGGTGTTTTGTTTGACCGAAAGTTGACTTTTCTTCCGCATGTTTTATATTTGCGGAAGAAGTGCGAGCGATCGCTTAATATCCTCAAGGTGCTTTCAAATACATCTTGGGGTGCTGATCGCTTGTCACTCCTTCGTGTCTACCAAGCACTCATTTTATCTCGTATTGACTACGGTAGTGTTGTGTATGGATCTGCTAGATCTTCAGTTTTACGCAGATTGGACACTGTGCATCACTCTGCTTTGAGGATATGTTCAGGCGCATTCCGCACATCACCCGTCCAGAGTCTTTATGCCATTTGTCAACAACTGCCTTTAGACCTGAGACGAATGCAGCTGTCTCTCAATTACTACGCAAAGGTCATGTCTGACCGACAACACCCTTTACGTTCCTTGGCTTTTACTCCTGCATTAAAGAGATTGTATGATGCTCGCTCTCATAGCATCCAACCTTTTCTCACTCGTATTAAAAGTGATCTTTACTTGACAGACCTATGTGGTGTCCGTTTCATTAAAACGGACTTGCTCTTACATCCACCTTGGTTTGATCCACAGATATCCATAATTAATACTTTTGCTCAGTTTCGGAAATCGGACACAACTCCTACGATTTTTCAACAGCTTTTTTATTCACATCGCTGTCAGTATTCTTCTTATACGCCTGTATTCACGGATGGATCGAAAACTGCAGGACATGTTGGTTGTGGCATTTTCTTCAATAATAGGAGTTACGGCTACAACCTCCATACGTCCTGCTCCATCTTTACTGCTGAAGCAATGGCAATATACCAAGCGCTTCAGCTCGTGAATACAGAAAATTACTTTAAAATTTGCGTATACACTGACAGCTTGAGTGTTATCGAAGCGTTGAAAAATTCGAATATATATAATCATCCTGTTGTGTCCAAAATTTTCCAAACTGTAGATTCCCTTGCTGGCAAGGGATATGATATTAAATTCTGTTGGATCCCAAGTCACGTAGGTCTGGAGGGCAATGATAAGGCTGATGCAGCTGCCAAATCTGCATCGGCCGTACATCATCCATCTCTCCCTCTTACTGATGTGAGAAAGGTTGTTAAAAACTTTGTTTTTTCTCTATGGCAGGAGTACTGGAATATGCAGGTCTCCAACAAACTACGTGCCATATTTCCATACCTCATCCCTTCATTAGTTTTACCGTTACGAAGTGCCGATGTTCGCTTGACTCGCCTTCGTATCGGACACACACGTTTCACACACAGGCATTTGTTTCTAAATGAATTAAATCCTTGGTGTGAGGCGTGTGATGAACCATATACTGTTTTTCATATTTTAATTTCATGTGCTAATTTTAACCTTTACCGTTTTAAATATTTTCAAACTGACATTTTAACCATGTATGATTTAGTGGGGGAGTCTCCCCACCGAAACCTTTTTTCCTTTTTAAGGGAAATTGGTTTCCTTAATTTTATTTAAATTTGTTGATTTTTATTTTACTTTTATATACTTATGTTTTTCTTGGATTTTAAATTAAATATATACATTTATTTTTGTATTTTAACCTTTTAATGTTGAGATTGGGTTTTCCTTAAAATTTATAAATTCTCTTATATGCTTAATTTTTGGCGCAGCTTGTCCTTTTTTTTGGACCTTGCGCCACAAAACCCAACCCAACAACAACAACAA
>JAPDSC010125625.1:3154-17463 GCA_026290005.1 Latrodectus geometricus | reverse complement strand
TCGCAGCAGCGGCCCAATGAATACCCGGCATTTTTGTGTTTGCAGGGCTAGGCCATTGCTGCATTGGGAAGCTTAATTCTCTGAGTGTCTTTATTCTACTTCTGACTATTTTTGTTTGTCTACCAATAAGTATTTATAGTACATTTAAGTATGTAAAACTTTTTCAAATTTATTTTGAAAATTTTAAGATAATAGTAAATTGCATGAAAACTTTTACCTCTTAAAACGTTTTTCTGCCGTGGTCGTTGTGGTGCAGTGTTCATAGCAACAGATTTCCATAGAATCAGCCGGTATTCGATTCCCGCACAAGTGGTATGGAAAGCTTTGAATTTAATTTCATATGCTTTTGTTCTAGAAAATTCTTGATTTATTGGAACGGTGTTCCAGAACATTCTGTTGTATTAAAGAGAACAAGTAGCTCAGTAAGTAATTCTCACCTTTGTGAAAGAAAACTGAGTATTAAATAAAAAGCTTTGTGTTTAGAATTTTCCGATTATTCTACGCGACATATTTAGTGGAGGTGCCGGGTACATTGTTAGAAGTTACCATGGAAGAAATTCCTGAGTTACGAAGAATCCGTAAATTGCAAGAAATTCTTTTTCGCATTACGGTTTCTCTCCTTGAAGGAAAAATATGCTTAACTCTGAGGCCAAACCTGTGGTTGTAATGCAACCTTCACAGTAATTGCGGAATCCGTCCGTCTTTAGAAGAGATCTTGGTCAAGACCCAAACATGTGGCTAAAGGATTATGAGCGAATGCCCAAGTTTAACTAATGGAACGACATTATCTGCCTGGCCAACTTCTTCATACTTCTTCGTCGATAGCCGTACACTAGACAATGAATGGTATGAAGACAGCCTTGACTTTTGGGAAACGTTTAGTGGTCAGCTGAAAAACACTTTTGATATTTTCCATCTCTATAAGCAAAAGGTGCGAAAAGAACTTGAAGTTGGGGCACAAAAGCATGAAGAAAGCAATCAGTCCTGTATACATAACGTACTCGGACTTTGTCATCAAGTAAATCTGAATATGACAGAGGACGATAAAGAGACACGCCTCATGAAAGGAGTCACCGAAGACAATTATCAATCTCTCTTAACTAAAGAATTAATCCACAGAACACTTTATCAAACGGTGTCAGCACTTCAAAGACCTGAGACAAAAAAAGGATAGGAGGAGGAAAATTTAATCGCCTTGTAAAACAGATCATGAGGAAAGAGGCACAACGATTAGTTGCCTCGCAAGTGTCAAATCCTGAACAACACATGATCACAGTTCAGGATATTGTTAGAGAAGAGGTGGAAAAGTCGTTAGCCGTTTTTACTACAAAGAAAGAAGGAATTGATGCTCAACTAACCAAAGCCTGACGCCGATGATAGACAATCAAGGTCCATCATTCAGTCGGAGAGAAAGAGCGACGTATGGAGGTCTGATGATCACCGGCCAGTCTGTTTCCATTGCGGGAGACCGGACCATATTCTACGATACTACCGTGAAAGAAGAGCTATTTTAGAGCAATGACAGGGCGGAGAGAAGAAATGCCGCTCAGTAACGTGTAACCTCTACGATTACCACTGATGAATTTAGTAGAAACTATGCAAAGAGTCCTTTGCCTAGCCCTGCCTGAGGTTGATAGCCTACTGGCAGCTTCAGATCTCCATATAGACGTTCCAGAGTTCCCCTGGCAGAAGAAACGAGGAGCCCTAAATACTGCGTCCTTTCTTGGAAGTGAGGTCACTGAAAACCAAAATACTTCAGCTGCCGCAAAGATGATGAGAAGTTATCTAGAACTAAACATTCACGAACAACCAGTACGTGCACTAGTGGATTCTGAAGACTCATTTTCCATACCAATCTCGACGTCAACTGTGAAAGGTTATGCTCCAAACCAACGAAAACGTACTTCTCAAAGTAGCCGACGGTAGTCACGTACGTCGAAAGGGAAATGCACCCTCCGATTAGAAATTAACGGTCTGATATGTCCGTTTCAATATACAGCACTGCAGTCACAATTTTATACATGATTGGGACTTTCTGGAAAGCTCTAGAGCAGTTATGGATTGTGGCCAACTTGAGCTCACGTTTGATGGCACTGTAGAAGATTCTCTATCTTCTGGAGTTTGTCGAGTGAATATCTATGCTCTATAGCTAAGATATTCTTTACGAATTTATAGATTAATGACGCTACAGACATGATAGTGGAAGGAAGTAGACTGCTATTGCTAAACAAAGAAGTGGTTGTTCCTTCCATAATATTGACGCTTTATGATGGTAAAGCCGAGATATGAATCGCGAATACTCAAGCAGAGGCCAAATTTATTTTAAAAGGTATGTACGAAGGATACGCGGAGGCCCTCTTGACGAAAAACATGTGAACGGCATATCCAATACGTGAAGCTGCGTGTCCACCAAGATAAAATATAGTTCACCTGCTGTCGATTATTACCAAATGTTGTCTCCAAATCTCACAGTCGAATGAAGACGGCGACTACTTACATAATTGTCCGAGCCTCTTAAAATTTTTCACCAATCGAAGAAAACCGGCAAATGTGAATGTTAAACATCAGATTACCACTGGCGACCATTTACAGATTTACCAACTGCATACAGAGTATCTTCAGCTGAACGCCAAATTTTACAAGAAGTAGAAAAAATACTAGACAGAGGCGTTATTCAGCCATCAGAGAGCCCATGACCATCACCAGTTGTGTTTGTGAGGGAAAAGGATGGCATTTGGTGGTTTTTGATAGACTATCACCATCTGAATAAAATCAGAAGGAAAGATACTTTCCCGCTCCCACGTATTGACGACACTTTAGACGGTTTAAAAAGAGTCAAGTTCTTTTCGTCCCTAGATCTTTATTCTGGACATTGGAAAATTAAGGTTGATGAGACAGACCGTGAAAAGACGTCTTTTTTCTCACACAAGAGAGACTTTATGAGTTCAAAATAATGCCCTTTTGTCTGTGTAATGCACCGGCAACCTTTAAAAGAAAGATGGACAAAATACAACGGCACCTGAAATGGATAATGTATCTCTGTTATCTCGTGAGACATTGTCATGTTCTGATAACTTCGACGACCATCTAAAGCGCCTAAATGCCGTATTTAGTTGAATCCAAAAAGCTGGCCTTGTCCTGAATGCAAAGAAATACATTTTCGAGACTCAACAGGTTGAGATGCTAGGACACTTAGTAACGAAAGAAAGTATTCGACTAGACCAAGAAAAGCTGTGAAATGTTTTCCGACTCCCAAAAATGTACACGATGTCAGGTGTTTTCTAGGACTCTGGTCTTATTACCGACGTTTCATCATAGTTTTTTATCATCAGATGAAGGCCTTGAAAATCTTGCTAAAGGTGAATCTAAGTTTTGTTGGGGTCGTGAGCAGGTGAATGCTTTCAACCAACTAAAGGAGGCACTGGTATCGAACTCAGCATTAGGAATTTATGATGCAAATACGGCAACAGAAATGCATGAAGACACAAACGGCTATGGTGTCGGAACACCCTTAGTGCAGATGCAACACGGAAAGAAAACAGTTATATCTATGCTTCACTGACTCTAACAAAATCTGAGAAAAATTAATACTGAAAAAGAGTGTATTTCCGCCGTATGAGCCATGCATAAATTTAGACCCTATCTCTATGGAAAATACTTTTCCATCGTGGCAAACCATCATTCTTTGTGTTGGCTAATCAGTCTAAAGGATTTTTCTGGAAGACTTGCGCTATGGGCGCTGCGACTACAAGAATACGACATTTTGATCGTCTATAAGAGTGGAAAAAACACATGGACGCTGACAGCTTATCTCGAAATACAGTGGTAGATGACCCTATATCTTTAAACGTCATATCTACCACATGTGATGGTAACATCAATGACGATGAAAAAAGAAGATCACCGACTTGTTGTACTAATACGGGTTCTCGAGAACGCCTTACCAGTGAAGGGAGGTTTCCGACTAATTGGCATCATACTCTCTGCAAAAAGAATTTCAATCTATCTGATAAGAAGTGGGTTCCTTAAGCATATATTTTAAGATATTTTGCAGCAATTTCATGATGCACTCACAGCCGGATATATAAGATGTGACAAAACATACGATCGGATAAGGAAGCGATTTTATTGGCCAGGTTTTCACCGAAGTATGCGATGATATGTTACCCTCTTCCGGGAATGCCAGATAGTAAATCTGTTCTACAAAAGCGACCAGGAAATCTCATGCCCATACCATCTGGTGTAGCGCCATTCCATCGTATTGGAATAGATCTTCTAGGGTGATTTCCAAGTTCGGCTGCTTGAAACAAATGGATCATAATATGCACTGATTATTTAAATAGCTATGCTAAGACAAAAGCTCTGAAAACTGCCACAGCCCCAGAAGTAGCGAAATTCCTCGTCGAAGATGTATTGCTGAAACATGGAGTGCCACGAGTTATCATCATTGATCGAGGACAAAATTTTCAGTCAAAATTTGTTTCAGAAATCTTCCGATTATGTAACATTAGTCATCATATTACACCCTACTATCCTCAGACGATGGTCTCAACGAGCGGTTCCACAAGACACTGGGTGACATATTATCCCTGTACATAGACGTGGAACAGAAAAACTGGGATGAGATTCTGCCGTTCGTGTCCTTCTCTTACAACACTGCTAGCAAGATGCAACCGGATTAACACCTTTTTATTAGCTGCATGGTTGAGAAGCTGAAACCACGCTTGACACTCTTTTTTCTTTTCTGTTCTGACATCGATAACGACTGTACTAAGCATCTTGAGTAAAAACTGAAGAGGCCAGGCAGCTATCGAGACTGCGAAAGTTAGAAGAGAGACCGTCAGCATTATGACTCCAAGCAGCATCAATTTTTATTCTATTCACCTAGTTATTTGGTGTGGGTTTTCAGTCATGTTAGGAAAGTAGGCCTTTGAAGAAGCTTCTGAAGAGATACTTAGGACCATGCAACGTAATGCGACGATTATCCGACATCACATATGAGATAAAAGATCATAAGTCCACATCAAGACCTTGAAAAGGAGACATCATCCATGTGCTCGGAATGAAGCCTTATTTCGAATTGAAAAACAAGCACCAGGTCCAGGTAGTGATTCTACAACATTGGAGGACAGACGAAGAGAGAAGGACACAACTTCTCCTGGGAAGATCCAGTAGACCGGTCCACAGACACGTTCAAAGTAAAAGTCAATGACTAGGTAAATATAAAAATAGCAGAATTCAATTTTTCAAAGGAGGGAGCAATGCCACTTAAAACGTTTTTCTGCTTTGGGTCGTTGTAGCACAGTGATCATTTCAACGGATTTCCATCGAGCTAGCCGGAGTTCTCTTCCCGTACAAGAGGTAAGGAAATTGTTTTGGTTTTAATTTCATATGCTTTTGTTCTAGAAAATTCTTCGAATTACTGGAACAGTGTTCCAGAACTCTGTGTTATTGTATAAAAGAGAAAATAGTTCAGTATGTAAATAATTCTCCCCTTTGTGAAAAATACTGAGTGTTAAGTAAAAAGCTTTGAGTCATGAGTTTCCCGATTGTTCTACGCGACAATATTTTGTTACATACTACTGAATGAATACTAAAAGAATTTTAATTTTTCTTTGTCTTTTAATTGTTTATTTATAAGAATTTAAAATCTCACTTAGGGAGTTTAAGTTGCTTCATATATATCTTGCTAATATTTGAAATCCTAAATTCTCGTATACGCCTGCTTTTCTACTTCAATTCTAACGACACTCCCGTTTTACAAAATGTCTCATTTTGTTAGTTGTAAAATTGATAAATTAGTCTGTAAATAAGACGCTGAGAATTCACTTTACTCTGTGTTTGATTAAAAATTATAGTGTAACGACAATCTTTTCTTGATTTTGTTTTTATGGTAAAAACTTATTTTACAATCTTAATCGAGAAGTATTCTACTTGTTAAACGGAATTCGTGTATTGTATGAACTAGATGATTACGCATGTATGAGACTGAATATTTACTGAAATCTTTTGAATCGTCTGATATTTCTGTGAGTAGCCGTCGTAGATGTACTCACGCTCTCCCAAGTTATATAAGAATAATTTTGTGCAGTTCAGTCTTTAAAGACTATTTAGTTTGATCTCTATTTCTAAGTACTGTGGATGAAACTGAAAATTCTTGGATATATCTTTGGTTTTTTTCCGAGCACCTCGCTTTTGGGATACAAACCCCCGTTTGTGGTTTTTCATAACTAGAATCGCGGAAATCAGATTTCCAGGTATTAAGACTGTAAAAATTAAATTATATTTGGTTGTTTGTGCTGTCTATATAAAAAAAAAACTCTAACCCAGCAAACACAAAAATGCCGGGTATTCATCGGGCCGCTGCTGCGAGCCGTCTTGGCCAGCAACGGCCCACCACTATTTGGCCTCGCCGGCTCCGTCAATAAAGTGGTCGTCGTCATTGATGGTGGGCCGGCAGTACGGTCCTCTGCTGGCCCAACGCTGGTTGGCCAGCAATGCCGTATTGGCCGCGTGTGGCCCATGTAATTTCCGTACACGGTTATTCATCGGCCCTGTGACGTTTGGCCATCAGTGGCCGCTTTTACCGACGTGGAGTCAGTTATAACTTATACTTTGTTTCTACAAATAAAAATGAAATATTTATTCATTTTTATCTGCTTATAGTTTATATGTTGTGAAGATAATATCCCATTAAATTAAAACTGAATCTGTTTTGGTTAGAAAAGCAGTTTTCCTCCTTAATTAGCAAGTGACATTAAATGCACATTTATTTCATAAAAAAATTATATATAAACTAAAACAATTTAAAAAATGAATGTCCAACTCTCACCATAATGAGCAGATAATATCCCCACATATAACAGTTTATTATTAAACTTGAAATAAATTAATAACCCCCAAATATTACAGCTCGTTTTTATTAGATTTTAATAATTTTATTAATCTGAAATGGATTTTCATATTTTATGAGATTTATTTTTAAAATATTGTTTTCTCATGAATTTATTTATAGAAATGTTATTTAAAATCATTTTTTACTTTGTTCATATTATTTTTGAAATTATACATTATTTATAATTATTTTATTTTGATTTCTTGAGATTATTTTTTTAAATAGTTACTTCTTTTTTTTAATATTTCTATAAGCAATTTTCAATTGATTGTTAAATTTTGAGCATGTAAATATGCATAAAATTCTAACTTAATTATTTTAAGACATTTGTTTTAATGATTTATTACTGAATTTATTTTAGATTAAATAGCATATATGTCACATAAAATTTTTTTATTAAAAGTGGTTTATAATAAGACGGGATCCAGTGTAAAATATTTTTTATTTTCTCTTATGAATGAATTCTTGTTATTTATTTACAGCTTTCAATTTATAAGTTTTCTTCTTTTATTCCTTCCTCCTTCCCGATCTGAAGCATTTCGCAGCCAATTTTTCACGTACTCTTCTATTTTGTGCTGGGAAATGTTTGAATATTCTCTTTGTTGTCGAACACTTACTGAAAATAAAAACACAATTCAACTAACAAAAGTGATAAATTCAAATTACTTTTTGTAATCTTTAATAAATAACTTCTGAATTATTTAAAAAAAAAATAGAAAAATTTTAATTACAGAAAAGAAGGAACTTTAATAAAGATAATTCTTACAGTAAATTATTATTTTTTGTTTGATCCATATTTATTGATAGGATTTTTAAAAACAATACAATTTTCACAATGAAATAAATTGAGAATTTCATGTTTATGTAAGTTTGAAAATTATCTTTTTACATTATATTGATGAATATGTTTAAGGCGGTATACTGCTTTAAATTTCAGTCATAAATATTTTTCATTATATTTTCTTTTAACATGAAAGAAATGTTTTAATATTTGAATTTCTCACTATTTGCTTAAATTTTGACTATATTTCCTTCCATTATAACATGTACAAGCAGCAGTTCTTACAATTCAACAGATTGAAGTATTTTAAGAGAAGAATAAAATGTAATAAAATTATTTCATATGTAACTGCATTACAGAAATAAAACTTTTATGTTTAATAAAAATTACAGAAAATAATATTAAGAAAAAAGAGGGGAAGTAAAATGACACAAACAGTTAGTTACCTCTATAAAACTCATAATTGGAATCTTTTTTATTTTGATTTATAATATTTATTTTTGCATAATTATTTCACACACACAATTATATTTAATTTTATATATTAAAACAACTATACCAAAAATGAATTTCCAGTTCTTAATGTAGTAAACTGATAATGCAGTTAGCCAAATATTACTGTTCATTTTTATTAAAAAATTTGCAACAAAATTATTTATATTCTATTAGATTTGGCAGTTACTTTTATTTATTTTTTTTACTAATAATTCTATAAGCTTCAATTCATTGCTAAAAGAGTTTAATACGAAAATATACATGAATATCAAGTAAATTATTATTTCAAAATATTATATTTAAAAATAAAAAGAACCTAGAATAATTATTTTTACATTTAAAATAATAACATGGACTTAAATTTACAACGAACTTATAACAAGCCAATCATTTGAATAGTTATATGAACTAGTCATGAATTCAACTGTTTCTGTTCATGGTTTTGATTCTCCTCTTAATGTTAAAACTAGTGGTGTAGTCCATTTTTTACTGTAGAGATATTAGCCCAATTCGTTCTTGTATGCAAAAAGAGATCATTAAGTGACAAATTATAAACCACGTAAAACAGGTCAAATTGAGTACGTCAATAAAATTGTCATTTAAACTTTAAAAATCTGGAATTCTTAATACAAGCATAATAAAGCAGATAAGTTTTACAGTAATTTGCTTTAATTTTAAACAGGCAATTATTTATGAACACAAAAGGACTAATTTGATCAGATGTAATTGTATTTATTTACCAGAAATAAGTTGCAAAATTTTCTTGTATTCCTGAATAGAAGTTTTCTGAGCGCTGCCTTTCCAATTTAGTTTCTGTGCTAGATTATTGATCATCAGTTTTGATAATATTTTTCTCGTGCACTCATTTTCATCCTTACCACCCAAGATTGCCAAAATTTTAACCTAAAGAAAAATATTTTTTTATTTATTTTTTTAAATCAATCACTCCATTACCTGTTAAAAAAATCTGAAACATCAAAAAACCTATGGATAATATTTATATCTAGATAGTTGTAAGTTTAATTAACCAAAAATACTTTTTTAGCTACATTTATTTATTTTAATTGATTAAATTTTTGAGAAAATTTAAACTTTAAATACATAGATTTACATATGGAATTACATATGGAATTAGATGCTGAAAATATTTTTGGCTTCAATGCGTTTAAATTTTAGTATACTAAAACAAATTTTTAATTCATATTTATTGTAATATATTGACTCATCAAATTTTGAAAAAATAAACATTTTTACTGGTATAAATTAAATTATGTAGTAGTTTTCATAGAATTACTATATAATTAATTATTAAAATCTTAGATAACATTTTGAGGTTTCATAATGTGTAATACATATATTGTACACACTAAAAGATATTTTTACGTAATATTTTTACCATTTTACTAAATTCTTCTATGTCTTTGAGTCTTTCTTCTACAGCTTTTAATTCATCGAAACTTTTAACTGGTAATACACTCTCCTGTTCAGGAATAACTGTATTAGGAAGTAATTCCTGCAAAAGCATCGTGTTCTTTTGAACATCTTTCTTCAGTTCAAAGATGATGCTGTATAATGATTTCATCATTACTAGAAGGATACATATTAATATTAGCATCTGTCTATATGAATAAAAAGTTTTATTGAAAATAGGAATAAATAGTAGAACCATTTCAAAGAAGTTTTAATTGAATAATATTGGAGAACTCTAAGTGTCTGATTATTTTTTAATCCTATGTTTTATTATATTTTTAAGATTATAATAGAAAAATGTCTACAATTTATAATGTATATTTTACATTTTTAAGTTTAAAAAGCCATATACTCAGAAATAATTAATGAAATAAAAAAATAATGAAATATCCAAATGAAAGAGCTTAATTTTTTACCCTTGTATATAAGTAGAATGTGTAAAACAAAAAAAAAATGCAAATAATAAATATAGATATACAATTAAATGTGAAATAGTGCCAGCAATTAATGGGGATAAGACCTGTTAATAATGAAATATCGTAAAGTATACAACTTGATACTTTTTCTCGACATTGTAATTATATTTATATGTAAATCAAACAAACCTTCATTACTTCTACATTTATCGCACTCCTTTGAATTAGTCTGAGCTTCTAAATCCATATTTTTGTTGCAAAGACCTTCTTCCATAGTATCTGCCGAAATCGGTTCAATGTCACTGTCATACCGATAATGCATCAATTTTTTATTAGTCTTTTCATAGTTTGCTAAAATTAAATACTTAAAATTATTATCATATTATAATTTATCAAATGTGAGAAAGAAATTGCTATTAATAGAACACTTTTATCACTATTATATTAAAAATGACCATAAATTAAAATGCTTTTATGAAAATAAATAATGACAATAATAATGACAATAAAAATGACAATAAATAAATATGTCTTAGCACAATTGCTTTCCTATTTATCTATATATATTCATTGTATAAATCATACAAAATATACATTTCAGCAATTTAAATTAATTATTGTTGTCCTTTTAAGAATCTATTTATCAATGTACATTTTTTCTGCTTGAAAGAAAAATGTCTCTCACTATTTAATTGCTGGTACACACAAGAGTAAGTTGATGTGCACGCTTTAAAACAAAATACTATTATACAATCTCAAAAATTAAAAAGAATCGAGTATTATAACCTTTTATAAGCTCACCAGAAAAAGATTTTTTCAAGTTACAAAATTATAGATATTTCTAAGTTTAAAACAAAAAATTATTTTACATTTATTAAAGTTCGATATTAAAAATTATAGTAATGTAGGAACTTACATGATTGGTAAACGACTTTCACCTTAAATTTTTCCCAAGTTTCCAATGGCTTGGCATCTTTTCTTGTGAGATTTTTTATCTTATTGATGTCCTTATATGGTGGCCATGAGCATAGAATGTTATCTTCTTCACTGAAAAGCCAAGTTGTTGGTACAACAAAAAGGACATTTTTCTCATCCGTGAATTCGACGAGAGCAAATTTTTTGCAGATGTCTACCATTCTTTTTCAATGTTTTCTATTCGAAGATTAAATGTTATAGGAATATAAAAAATGGCATTTGCTTTTAAGCACAAAAATTGTGATAAATTTAAGAAAGGCTTACTTTTTATTCAGAAAATCAAATTAAAATTTAAATATTTTATTAAAAATTACATTTGTGCATTGATAATAAGCAATAATTAAGCTTTTCAATATATACTTGGTTTTTAAGTGCCTTAATTTCTAGAAATGTTACTTTCAAAATTTTTACTTTTAATGTAAAAGAGGAAAAGATACAAAGTTATCTTTATATGGGAGAAAAACATTTTTGGAAATAACTTCTTTTACAGAGTAGGTAAATAATTTTTTTGATAAATGGGAAACCTCAAAAATTGACAAATTGGCAGAATCGTAAGGTTGATTAAAAAAACTAACTTTTTTTTTATATTTTTTACCAATAACATATATTTCGCTATTATTGGTCTTTACAAAATTTACAATTTTTACAATACTACCGTCTTTCACTGATACATGACAATCACTTTTTTTTGTAGAAAGAACATATGCTGGAGTTTTTATTTTGTAAAAGCAAATGCCTTTTAATTTTTCATATGGCCCCTTTGTATGCTTGGAAGATGATACCGGTTCAATAGTATTTGAATTAAATTTTTTTATTTTGATATGTTGTTGACATTCTGATAATCTTTTTATGACTTGCTGTAATGGCTGATTGCTCTTTTTTAATAAACGTTTAATAGAATGAATAAAATTTTCAAATGGAAATGCACTAAATGTGTCAAGGGGGCCTAATCTCGCAGCATCTGAGCTAAGGTGAATTAAAGAATGTACATTGTACACTAAAGATGATTCACCATAGTACTTTGGGATATTTTTAACAAACAAATTCAAAAAATCTGTTGCAAGTTTACTATTTCTTTTACACTGTAAATCTGAACATAATATCATTATTGCTACTGAAAAGAATAAAAAATGCTTATAAACTTTTTTAGGCAATAATTTTTTTAAGCAAACAGGTCCAATATATAAAAGAAATTGCCGAAACTCAGTTGCCTTCCAAAATTCAAATTCAAAAATTGTCCTTGGTTTTCGACTGAACTCATTAGGCCAAACTGTCTGTATGGTAATCAGATAAAAATTTAATTCTTCTACTTGTTTTTTTGAGAGTTTACTAGGTTGAATACCTCGTTTACCAATCCAAGTTCCTAGTAAACGACGCATCACACCTAAGCAAACTAAATGCATATATTCCTGTGGAAAATCTTCTATCATGTCTACTTTCAGTTCCTGTAAAGGACTTCTTTCTTTATGATGATCTGTCTGTAATGAGTTTCTGAAAGAATTGTCTGTACGCAACATACTATCGGCCTCTGGAAACACTAGGCAATTTTTCCAAATTCCTTTCTGAATGCATCGATCACAACCATAATAACCACTATGGCTTTTAATACCCTTAATAAAAGCTCTTGCTGGAGCATCACAAGAAAATGCTCTGATCTTTATTTTAAACTTCTTATCCTTGTAAATAAAACCATTTTCTTCTAAATCTTTCATATTACGAACAAAATCTGATAAAAAATCTTGTAAAGGAGGTTTAGATGTGCCATAAAATAATGAAATCAAAAAAGGTTCTTTTAAGTTATCTTCCTCTATTGTGCATAAAATAGGCCAAAACTGCTTAGTGTTACTTTTATAGAGATTTACTCCATCTATATTAAAATTCAAATTAAGACTGTCTGATGTCTGAACATCTAAATTCTGCAATTTTCTTGATATAGCATCATGAATTTTATAACTAAAATATTCCCCATTTTCACCCATCTTTTGAATATTTACTAGTCTAGGTGTTTTTAAAAGTGTTCTAGTATCACATGGTAAATTTGGAAACCAAAATCGCAGTCCTTTCAATAATTTATTTATATTACTGTGAGGTACAGTTGGGCAATTATTCACCCAAGTACGAAGGAAGGTTTCAATATCCTCGTTTTCAGAGTTGAAAATTCCATTTTGATTATCATCGCTGTCTGAACTAGGAAAGGTAGAAGTATCATGAGATTCTTTTTCAGTGTAACTGAGGTCTGTAAAAACTTGACTTTGACAAACTACAGCCTCGTTAATATTTGATTGTGGATTATATGACTGTTTTGTCATTTTATTTGAATTTAAACTATTTAATTGGCCTGGCAATTTGAGCAATTTACTTTGATCATGAACTGTCATATCAAATTTACATTTTTCATCGGGTATTAAAATTTTTTGAGAGCTGGAATTAATATACTGAGCTACTTCTACACATTTTTCATTTAGGAGTGTCTCTTTACGTAACTTTTTCATTAATTGCTCTGCATCACGACGTATCTTTCTTTTTCCATTATCCATAACAAAATCTAAATTATGATAAAAAAAACTTTTTAAAAATAATTGTATTTGCATTTACAGAAACAATTAACAATGCTTATTTATATTCTACCAATTTTCTTGCTAAAATAAAATTTCACCGCTAAGCAATTTTGAATTTTGATAAATGTGAATTCAAATCATTCTTGTTAATTGGCTACAAAAATTATTTATAAAAATTTCGCAAAAGAACATATTTTATATTTTTTCGAATTTTGCAATTTTAAATATTTTTTTCCTTATTACTGAGCAATGGGACTTTATTAGTAAGAAACTTAAGGAAATTAAATTATAGGCATATATATTACAAAATATAAAATATGTTATATAATAATGATATCAGTTATTTATACTCCTTCAATAAAATAAACAAGATTTTTATTTTATATTTCCTTTATAATTAATCTAGCAAAATATTTTATATCCTAATGAAAACACCCTATCTAATATAGCAGGAAGATGTGAATTTAGCAATAGCATTAGACTAATAATTTGACAATATCGTTTATTAAAACATTAGATTTTGAATTAAGAAAGTAACACACACATTGTAGTATGACTTTTCATAATTGTATTTAAGTACACACTAATTCATATTTAACAAAGAGTTATACTAGAAATTTTTCTGTATCTAATAATGAAAGTAATTCAGTGGATAAAAAAAAATTGAAAATCAACTAATCCATAAATAAAAATATTCATTTATCGTTAATTTTCTATAA
>JAPDSC010125623.1:0-20161 GCA_026290005.1 Latrodectus geometricus | reverse complement strand
CATGGATGAATCCTCTAATCTCAGCCTCCTCAGATATAAATAAGAAAGATTAAACGAAAGAGATTCTTTTCTTTTTGTAAGTTTCCATAACCTCGAGTCATGAATAAAAAGGCAGAGTTGTTAGTCGTCCGTCAAAATGTAATATACACAGGTAGGATGCTTGATGTTGATGTTTTGATATAAGCAGTATCAACCATATTTCAAACATAAACCACTGTGCCATGCATGTTCCAAAGTAATAAAACAAATAAATGTACATTTGCAGGTAATTTTAAGAAGAAGCATCACTTTATATTTTAGTTTTTGTAGTATTAGTTCATATGAGGATTGTGTTACCTAAGAAGTAAAGTACCATATACATGTATAGTATTATTTATAGTACTGTATGTGCAACATGTCTAGTACTATACATATATATATTAAAGAAGAATACAATATTATACAAGTTCAGATATACAGATAATTTACAGTCGATTTCCGATGCCCTGTCATAATTCTTCACAACATCGCTTTGAAGTATTTTATTACTTGATAAGAAACATCCATGAATTATTTCCGTTTTAAAATTCCACATAAGAAGCATTATGTGAGAATCTCAAATTGAATTCAATATTAAGGAAAATTAAATGAGATTAAGGAACAAAATTTTCTTTAAAAAATACAAGTTTGACCTTGTAAGGGATCCACGAACATATTCTTTAAAAAGTTTTATGTTGATCTTTTTCGATGATCTAAAAAATCCTGTTTTCGTTACTGAACTGAAATAGAATTTCTCTTTCATTTCTAAGAAAAAATAATGTAGAAAATCCTCACACTATTTAGAAATTGTATTTCTTTATGCATTTAAGAACGTATATAACCAGAATAAGTACTCTATAAAGTATTATAATATAGTGAACACTCGGCAGCGGCATCTCCCGGCATGCTTTTCGGAAAGCCTGTTTTAACAACATATAACAAATGTAAATTGTCCTTTTCTAATGATCCTTGGTTTCTTTTTCAAAGCTAATTGATCATTCGGTTGTTATCCAAAATAACAACCGAATGATTAGCAAGCCGGGCTACAATTGTAAAGTTGATTTTTATCAGTTGTTTCACTTTTAAACTAGCATTCACTTGATTGTTGAGCTGTTTTGGTATCAAAAGCATAATTCTAAATTTCATCATCTGCAATAATGTGTTTTCTTTTCTTTTTTTTTTTTAATAAAAAGTGAAAGCAATTGTGAAAGCGTCTCTCGAATATTTCAACAGGAGTTAATGGGTTAAATTTAAAATTCTTGGAGCAATTAGAGATGCGATACATCGCATCAGTAAATGTTCTTTTAAAATTGGCAGAACCAAATTATATAGTAACTTGTTCAGTAATGTATCTTGTTACAAGGCAATCATCAAGTATCAACTCTCTGGCTTAGTAGATGTGTTGATCATTAACAAATATGTCCAAAAATAGATATAGATGTCGTAAAAATATTTGGTATCAGATTATTTATCATCATTAGAGGATTCTCTCTGCTATCTTAGAACATTGTATACTAATCAAATAATGTTGCTTTGATAAACAACAGTATTTGCAATAAAAACTTTTCGCAACATTTCAAATATTTTCGTAGCATAAATTTTAATGCTTTTACAAAATTTAATGCTTGTTCTGCGTAGAATAACGTCTGCTTTTTCAAAAAATTGATGGCACAAAAATTCTGCTCTCGTTAAAAACTAATTTACTTCATATGATGAAATTAAAACATTTTCTGCTTCCAAAAATTGATAGATGTCTTAAAAATATTTGGTACAAGTTTTCTGAAGATTTTTATTTTATGTGAATTTTAAATAAATTATTCCAAATACTCTTTCTCTTTTTTTTGGTCATAATATTTTACAAACTTATTACATAAAAAAAATTGTCACAGATCAAAAGCTTTATGGACTTATAATTTTCTAACTACTTCACTCTCTAAACTACATATATATATATATATATATATATATATATATATATATCGAACGGAAAAGCCTCGATGGCCAGATTAGAGAGGGGTTTTTCGATTTACTGAAATGTAACGGGTTCTGTACATGAACCAGTGTAAAAACAAATTTAAACCGTTCATCATATTCCCAATTGTTGTTGTTGCACCAAAATGCTTCCCTGTACCCATTCACTCTGAGTTGGTTGGTTGGTTGGTTGGGTTTTATGGCACAAGGTCCAAAAAGGACAAGCTGCGCCTCACTCTGAATTGGGTTCTACCAGTTAGATCGAAGCAGCGGGCTTGGAGTCTTCATGATTTAAAAGCAGGTACCAAGCAAAAGACTCCCCAATACATGGCCTGCCACTCTCAGAGATATCATTTCACAGGGAAGACATTGTGACCACGATACATTTAAAGTATTAGTAAACAAAACTAATCTTTTCTTGGGTCTGGATCCGAACTCACTACCTTCCAATAACGTGAACGAACACCCTAACGAACCCAACCACCACGGACCTTGTTCCCAAATGGTGGCTGTGTCACCATTTGGGAACAAGGTCCAGGTAAGACTTCATTTTTTCAATTTTCTCTAAATGAAGCTTTACTTTTGGAATGGTAGATCAAGTTTAAAAATCTCTATTTGATCTTTGCTTCCAAATTATGACGATCTATAACTCTGCGGCAAAAAGGGTCATCAGACTGCATTAAATAGAGTAATCAATCCAAACAATTAGACTTTAGGAAGCACTGTATTTGATTATTTGATTTAGAGTATTTGATTCAAAATGCTATAATAAAACAGACATACCTAATTTTTAACAATAAATTAATAATAAGAAGGGTATACACAACATTTCATTTTTATGCATGAATTAGAATCGAATTGTCAAACAACATTAAAATTTTATGAATTAATTTCGATTCTACGGATCTAAGTATATGTTTTCTTCCTTTTTTCTGACTAAGATTTCAAGTCAAACATTAAAGCAAGAGGTACACAATGAAACGAAAAATAACATGCAACATCCTGAAATTTTACTCTTTATATTTTTTATTTATGTATTAATGTAATTCTATCAAATAAAACATGTCTATTCATCAAACATGTTACGTTTACTTGAATAATTTATTATGTATAGCTAGAACAAGTTAAATGATAGGAAATGTTTGACAAAAAATTAAATTATTTTGAAAATGTTAGCTTGTAAATTTAGTGATCTATGAAAGTCAAATATCATTATTGAACATGCAGGGTTGAAAAGATTATAATGAAAATAGCTATTTAGCTAAACCAAAGAAGGTGTAACATTTAAGAGATGATAAATTATTTGAATAGAAATATAATTTCAGCAATATAAATTAGGTACAAATCAGTGTTTTGATCATTTTCTACTATTTTAAAGTGTGGAGCATATTTAATTTATCTCAAAATTATCAAGGACAATTTTGAATATATTAATGATATAAATTACAATTAATAAATTTAATAGTAGATTTCTTACTGAATCATAATTTGAATTTCCTTTAAAAAACAATAATTAATAAAGAGAAAAATTAGAAATCATATAATAATGAACAGATAAATCTATTTTTTCAGAATGAAAACAAGTTTCTTTAAAAGCAAGTTAATTAATTGGCATAGTTTAATTTATTTTACAATTATTCTGAGAACAAATTATTATTGAATAGATTATTGTGTATCAGTATCGTTGTTCTTATTTTATATATACTTTATTGTGAATGTTTTAAATATATTAAGGGAATATTTTAAGAATAAATAATTAATTCTTAATAATAACTATTCTTAATAGAAGAAAAATTCTACAATGATTCTGAAAACAAATTATTATTGAATAGATTATCATGTATACTGTATCATTGTTCTTATTTTATGTATATAATTATCCATGTTTTTAATACATTAAGGGAATATTTTAAGGATAAATAAATAATTCTTAACAATAACTTTTCTTTAGGAAGACACAAATTAAAATATTTAATTCAGTAATTTATAGTACATAAAGATTAAGAATAAATATTATATTACTCTAAATTGATAAAATGAAAAAAACTTTTTATGATGAAATTTGGAAACATATTTTAACATTAAAATATAGCTACCTATATCATTGTTATTACAACCACTTTTTGATTCTCTGAAGAATTCCAAACTATTTCAATCTCTTCAAAAAGTTTGGAAATCTTATATTTGAAAATTTTAACACAAATATATTCATTTAAATATATATTTTAAAGGAAATGAAACAATTTTCAACAAGCAATAAAATTACTGTACTTACTCTTTACATCTTCACTCAACATTTTTTATAAAAGAGATCATGCATATATGATCTTATACCTCAAAGTAGGTCAAAACAGATGATCATAAACTCCATAATCAAAGTATTTAATACATTTTAAACGGACATAAGAAATATTTTTAAAGGGATCATGTCCAAAGTTATGAAATAAATAAAATTTTGAAGATAAATTAGAATCAGCTTTTATTTAAATCCTATTCATTTAGGTCTCAAGCCCGAAAATAAATTCAGCCATAAAAATTTTTAATTTTTTCATCTTTTACCTAGTTCATGCCAATGAGTATATGGTTAAATTATAACTTGATGACTTTGTTTGTAGTATGACGCATTTGGAATATGTGAGGCAAGATTTTGTGTTTCTTGAATCGTGTGAAAAACTGATCGATCTGCATATTTTGGTAAACATAAGGCCAAAAGCAGCCGTTGCCTAGATTAATAGCTGACACGTAGCATCCCATTGTGGTGTATTTGACTCTGATCCTGTACCCTCCTCCCATGTTTATCGTCTCCCAGCTGCTATTTTCACAGGCTTGTGAATAAGAAATGCATTTATCTGATAAAATTCATCCACTTGGGTGTGTACTTTGCAGGTTTTGTTCCAGAGAAACAAAGGAATAAAAGAAAAAAACACAAAGATTGTATCATTGAGCTAGGTATCTTTAATCGAACATATCTTGAATTTCCGTTGGATTCGAGCATGTGGATTAAAAAAATAACATTTTATTGACATAATATGGACTAGTATCTAAAATGAGTGATAAAATTGTTTAGGAGTGTATCCGTTGAGAAATTTGAACACGATTTTGAGAAGGAGTGATCACGACATTTAAAAGTTATTAATGTCCAATCCACATTTCCTCTTGAACAATTCATCGAAATAAAACCGAGACACTTATAAAATATTATCATGAGAATCATACAATCTTTAAAACTTCTATATGGTATTGAAATTTTATCGAAATGAAAAATATGTTTTTAATTATTATTTTAAATGGTCTACTTGTGTTCTGGACACAATGAACAAATAATTTTTTTTTTCATTTCATACGCTAATATTACCATTACAAAATATTCCTTTCCAATGCCTGTAAAGTTTATATATTAAGAGCTTGTACGTAAAAAATGACTACTTTGTTAATAAAAATATAAATTTTTATTCAAAATTATTGTGAAGTTGTCCAATCTATACTGGGAGTATACTAGATATACATTACTGTATATATCCCTTCCACTAGGTATATATTAATTCAAATAATTTCAGCCTTTATTCAAAATAATCAAAATAAAACGTACCATTTTTATAAAAATCATTTCTTAAAATTATCGGTATCAATTTTATTTATGTAACTTTAAAAGAATATGTTTTTGTTTTCATTTAATTTGAATTAATTTTAGTTTTATGAATTCAATATTTTCTGAATTTTTAGTTAAATATTTAAAAAATGATATATGTTTTTGAAAAATATTATAATGAAGAGACAAAAAGAAGAGTGTTCTTACGTCTTTTTCATCAAACCTGCTTGAATTTCAATCCAAAATCTCTTCATGTCTTTAAAATGTAAGCTGATATTTTGTAATCAAAATTATCCATAAGACTTTATTCATCGAATAAAGTATGAAATTTTTCATTTTGAATCATATTGATAAGAAAATTTTTCATTTCATCATCAATGTTATGCAAATGTCATTTTCATAAGCAAGAAATATACTTGGCTTGTTACCTTTCTTATTTGATTGATTCCCTCCCACATCAACGGGGAAAACTGAAAAGAAACGGGTGGAGATTTTCACACGAAATTAATCGACCTAATATCCTTCATAGATTATCCGGTCACAATCCCTTTATTTGGGAGAGCTACGGCGATTAACGAATAATTTGACGGATATAACACAGAAATAGGATTATTGAGAAATAATTTTAAGAATATTTTTAAACTTCAATTGGGTACATTCCAAGCATATTTCAAAAATAAGAATAAGAATTCCCACATGAAAAGTAAATTTATGATACTATTTAATTGAAAATATAAAAATATGTCCTTCAAAGAAATCTTAAAATATTTCTTTTTATTGATATATGTGTCTGTATTTCTATAAGAGAAACATTTTAAAGATTCTTTGACAGATATATTTCTATCTTTTCTATAGATTCCTTTTCTATTCTTTCTACAAAGACATCTATTTGAATAAAGTTAAAAATAATAAAACTTAATTCTTAATGCTCCTTTAATTTCAACGATGTTAGTCTCAATTTCTAGCAGGTGATTATAGATTTTATACAATTTATATCTAAATACAAATATGATTTGCAGAAAATTAGAACAAATTGGACACGAATTCCAACGGGTTAAATTACTGATTCCTTTTATAAGTGATGTATTTGTGAAGAGAGAGTTACTGAAAGATCAAAATAATTTAAGAAACTTTTAAGATCCACAATTTTACTCACAATTGTCGCCAAATTTGGCTTGTTTTTAACGTCCTCTATGGTTATTTTTTCCTTACCTGTAACCCATTTACTAGCTGTCACAATTGAAGTAAAGGTCCAAATTCTCAATAGTCATCCCACCCACCTCATTTACCATGACAAAAGGAGAGAAAAATAGATTAAATCGATTAATGTGAATAGATAATTAAACTGTTGTTCACCCAAATCAATCCTTCAGCTGGGAATATCTTACGGCTAGCGGAAGCCATTATTTATTAAAGATCTACACTCGAAATTCTATTTAGACGGAAATAAAAGAGCACCAATATGTCACGCTGCGTGATCAAAGTTGGTAGAAAGCAGAAAAGGGAAGTTATATTTTGACTCGACAATCACAAAAGAAGAAAAAACTCAATTGGTTTTACATTGTTGTCAGGAGTCGTTTTGCACAAGTAAAAACGATCTGTTTCAAACAATTTAAACAACAATGAGTATTTGACCACTCGTTTATTCGGGTGAAAGCTTAAATTGGAGGGACTTGCACATGTATTGTATTCTATAAGGACTTACTTGACTACCACCTGTCTATTTATTTCATTTGATATAAACCGTGAAATAGACGGGAATCGCTAATATTTTTATTCCGTTATTACTATTACTAGGTAAAGACTTCTGAGTAACAAATTAGAATTTTTTTAAAATAAAAATTGCTATTTCAAATAAAATAAGCAAAAAATAAAAATTTTTAATTTTTTGTGAACGACATAAACGGTTTTTGTTATATAGAACTTTTTACGACGATTAAAACTTTTTAATTATGTATATAGATTTATAAAATTCAATTGATATACTTGATAAGATTTTTAATTGAAAGTAAATAAAAAGTTTATGCTTAAAACTGTAAAGGATAACTAAAATTGTAAATGTAAAAGAATGTTTAAAATTTAGATATATTTTAATTTCAAAGAATACTTATTAAGCCATGGTTAGATTTCAAATTCTTAATAGTTTAAACAATAAATTGTCTAAACGTTAAAATATTTATAATTAATAAGAAGTTACCTAATTTTATGGAATACATAGATTATATAATTATTGAAAATATATTTTTACAATTTAAAAATTTTTTCTCATACAGATCTTGGAAATTTTAATGTTTAATAATCAAATTAAAAAATAAAACATTAATTTTATTGAAATATATTTATTAATATGATTAATGTCAGAAATAACTTTTATTTCAGTGGGAATAATAATGATTTAAAAAACTACCATGATGAAAAACCTATGATCATCATTTAGAAAAAAAAACTAAATTACGATTTTCTTCATCATCATCATTAAATATTAACAAAGATAACGTAGCATTTTTCTTATATATAAATACACATTAATAATTATATTGAAACTCTTTCTAGTAATTCTTCCTTTTCTTGAAAGAAATACGTCGGAAAAACAACTGATGCCAAATTTATTTCTCCAAAATTCTTTCTCAACATTTTTTCTTCCAAATCAAGAAAAAAGTCGTGATTCTGCTTTTCCTGCTGTGTAAGTGCAACAAAGGTAAAACAACATTTACAGCGAAGTATTCGCCTCCTATTCTGTGCGATACGAAGGTCTCGGTTACAGTTCAACTCGCGATTGAGGGAAAATTGTCAGCTGTTCTACAGAACATTCTAAACACGATAAACGGGTCGCGGCAGGAATAAATGGGGGAAAGTTCATATGGTGTTTGAAGTTTAATCGCATGCAGTTTATCTCGCATGGAATAAAGCCATTGTCAGCAATCTCATTACTTATTTTTTTCAGATAGAAGAAAAAAATACGTCCAAATTAATTACTAATTAACCATTTACCTTATTGCTGATGCATTATTGCTCTTCCATTGTTATAATAATTAGCTACAATAAAGAAAAGACTTATAGTTATTAACGTTAACATTCACATTCATTATCTATTATGCTCTTATCAGTAGCCTGAAATGGAAATTTCAGAAAAAAAGTTCGAAAATAATTTGCTCAGAGGTGAGTGAAAGAGCTTAAATATCATTCATAAATAGTTGTATTTCTGAATAATTGAACAAATACATTTTATATATTATTTTTAATTGTTAAGTTAGTTTTTAAATAAAAGTGACATAGTAGACAAAATTTATGCATTGCAAATGATATTGTATATTTATTAAATTTGTAGCTTCTACACTAAAGATGTGGATGAAACGTAGATAACATATTAACTGATATGTGTGTCTATATAATTTTTTAAGCAATGCATATGTACTTTTTATAACTCGTTTTACTTTAATTCATAATTTTAATCTGAATGTTTTGTTTATATTAATTCAGTAATCAATTGTATTATAAAACTATTTTAATGATTTTCAAGTAAGAAGAAAATGTTTCTTACTTTTGAATATTAGAAATATATGAATTATCACATAATAATGAACATATTATTTTTAAAGTCTTGCTTAAAGAATATATCAGATCTTAAATTTTAAGATCATTACTATAATTTTGAAATCGCCTACGTTATTAATATTTAAATCCAAAAATGTATTCTTATCTTATAACAATCATTATTAATTAAAAAATACAAAACTTTTATTCTCACAGTCAATATATAATTTTAAATCAAGAACAGTTAAGGCATTTTGATCTACAAGTACAATTTTTATTGGTCAAGAAATGTGTGACGTATTCTGATATAAATACGCTTATCTATTATCTTTTTTTTTCATGTAGAAATACATCTAATTGCCTTTTTCCATGATACATGCATGTTGAAAATAAGGTTTTTGATAATCATCATATGTAAATGATGATCAAAATGAAGCTACGATTATTGGATCTATTATATCTAAGATTATTTCTTCTTTCTTTTATGTATGTTACAATAATATTATAACTCAAATTGATTACCATTAACGTTAATGATTTATATTAAAATCATAATACTTCCTAAAATTAGGTTTTAATAATTTTTATTAGTTATAGACTAATTTTATAATTCTGAAAACCAAACGATGCAAACGTGATTAATTATTCGTCCAAAATAAGATAAGAGAAATAAATGGTTGTTACAATATATCGAATACATGAGTTATCACATAATGATTACCATAATGATTACCATTATGTGATAACTCATATTTTCCTTTCATTATATTCAAAATCTTAATATTTGAATATAATGAAAGGAAGAAATTTAAGTATCCAATAATTCAATTCATTATGAATTTAGGAGAAAGTTTCATAATTAATTACAGTGTTACTTCTAGTCACTTCTAAGATTACTCAAAGATTAGACAAAAACAAAGAATTAGTTAAACATTGTTGAATATTTATTGAGCGAAAACATTGTATTAAATTCAAAACTTTCTATCTCTCCTTTTGATAAGATTATCTTTGTAGAGTTAGAATGCTATATGAATATTAATTAGACGATTTAAATGTAACAATAAAATGACTTTAAAATGAAACAATTAAAATTTAAAATAAAATAAAACAATTTAAATGACTTTAAAATAAAACAATTAAATTAAAAAAAATAAAATAAAATAAATTACTTTAAAATAAGCTGCATATACTCAAAATTTAAAATAGGCATTTTTTAATCTGTGTGAAAAATACTATAAAAATGAATATAATTATAAAAACAATAGAAAAATTAAACAAAATAAAACATTTAAATCGTCCTTGCCTATTTAAACTAACCATAAAATGGATGTTATGATTTATTTATTGCTTGCATAAGCAATCAAATATTAATATTTAATGTCCTTTACATGATACATGAAATAAATTTATCTTTACTGAATGATTAATATGTATTTATTTTTAATAGCCTTATCAAGAGAGACACAAATCTCTAATAATATATAAAATAACTAATCCCACTAAGATATTGGCCAAAATTTTCTTTCCAACTGCTCTCTGAAGTGCTAATTCCACTGACAAATTGACTTGTTTTTGACGGGTGGACAAAATTGTATAGTCAACATTATTGGTGAAAACGATTATTTGTTTAACTCACAGACCAATTATAAGTAAAGTACACATGATCTTAACTGTAACGAAAGAAACAACCACTTTATGGTTAATAAAATCCATTTTAACTAAAATTCTATGTGTAACCGAAATTATGTAACTCATCTATAAAATTTTAGAAGTAAAAAAAAAAGTAGTACAGGGAATCAATAAATGATGCATATCTTAACTTAAATTGGAAAGAGTAATAATTTTCGTAAAGACACGAAAAAGAAATTTTTTGAAAAATACTATTTATTAATTAAAGTGACAGAACTCAACTCGAAAAATTCACGGTCATGCAACAACAAATAGTTTGAAAACCAATATATGCTTTTGACAGAACTCATAATTGAACACGACATGCATCCGTAATTTATTGTGCAGATATACAATCCCAAGATCGCGTTACACAATTTGGCTGTTGGTGTCGATTATCCGATAATTTTCGGGAGGTTGCTCCCTGGTTATTGATCTCGTTTTGTAGATTGAACACGGCGTGGGACACAAATTGTTATTACCCATACTATCACCACATGCTGTAGTTATTAATGTAAATTAGTGACTGATCGCATGTAGGAGTCGTCAGGTAACAATTGATGTCTCAGCTAATGGAAGAGAATAAGGAAAGAAAAAATTGGAGCAACCATTGACGAATCGGCTTTCAGATAGGGCTGCTGTTTTGGAAACACATGATAATTAGATTTTTCGAAAATAGTTCACAATATATATATATATATATATGGTTACTGCTTGCCCAATATAACTTGAGTTGCAAAAAGAACAATGTTACTTAATTTTACTTACAAATAAGAATTCTTGCAAGTTTTTGTATTTTAAGGAAAGAGTAAAGTATCAGAATACAGGAAATGAGCCATTAACTTAAGAATAAAGCTTGTTTAATTACTTTGGAGAAATAGAACTCATGAAAGATGTACTGTTTTAGTTATATCAATATGTTGTTGCATATAACTTGGTTAATAGTAAGCTGTAATAAGTTTACAAGACAAGATAGTTTAGTTTAATTGAAACGCAAGTTAAGTATAACGAAATAGAATCAGTCTCTCTTTATTTCTAATAAACATCTCACAATTTCTAACTGTGTAATATTTGTTATTTTTGTGTTGTGGAATATAATTAAAATAACAAAATAAATATTTACTTTTAAAATATTTTAAACATTTATTTAAAGTTTGATAAAACATGCGTATCTTATGTATACGATCTTTAAAATTATAACATTTTTAAATTTATGTAAATTTTATGTAAATGGTTTTAAAAATTAGGAAATTATTAATATTCATTAAAAAGAGTTAAATTAGATCATCAATCACTCAAACATTTGAACCAAAAGTGAAAACTCGAAAATCAAACTTCGCTCACTTTAATATATGTTAAAAATAAACCAATTTACAGTTGAAATTTAAACTTAGGTTTATATGTTTATCAAATATTCAAGCAAAAACTATTTATCACATGTAAACACTATGAGCTGAGAAATATTTTCAAATAAGTTTAATATTTAAATGACCCTAGTAAAAGTCTTTTAATAGCAATTTTTGAGAATTTAAATATCTACCATATTCTTATAACCACATTACCAGTTAATATTAGAGATAAATAATTATTTTGAAAAACTGCTTTTTACCCTTTAATAATAGGTGCGTCAATTAAAAAAATTTAGTACTTTTTAAATTTTTTTCTTATTTTCTTCATTAATAAATTCAATTACTACAAAATTATACAACAGTACTTTTTTATTTATAGGATGAGTAAAATGTCTGACACATTTTAATGTTTTATGAAATTAAAAAAAAATTTAAGTTTATGGAATCAATGAACAGATAAATTCAAAAGTTTTATGGTTTTTGTCCGTGGAGTGTTGTTTTTGTTGAATAGAGAATATCAAAGCAGCAGCTGATTTTAATCCAGGTCTTTAGGCCATCAATATTCATCATTTTCTTAGTCTAAACAATATAGTTAATGATGTTTATAAAAGAACGGCAATTTAATGGAAAAAGAAAATCGTTCAAGGAAACTTTCACCAATAAAATAAATACACTATTTCTATAAAAAATAAATATGATTTATTTACTTCATTAGTTTACGACTTATTAAACATTAAAATAAGTTAGACATTTTACGGATATCCTGTATTATTTATCTTATCAAATAAACAGAATTCTTTCATTTCATTATCTTTACTTACAATATTAATTAATATATCATATAATACTAGGCATTAATTCGTATTACTATTTACTTTAACTGCAAAAATAAAGTTTAAACAATTCTTATTTACTAACTACAAATATAAAATTAAATTATTCCTGACGGGAAATTAATATTAGGTATCATTTTGGATCTAATTGGTATCTAAATGGAAAATGATCTCATTTGATATTATTTTTAATATTCCGTGTAGATTTTTTGGTGTTCCTTGATACAACTAAAACTATTTAATTAAATCAATTTAATTGTTCATTGACTATATTTTTATAAACTGCTTACTAACTTAAAAAATTTCAAAAAAAAATTTTATAAAAAAAAAAAAACCTAACAAAAGCAATATTTTTCAACAAACTTGTCAATAAATTAAAAAAAAACATTGATTAACAAAATAATTTCTTGTAATAGCCGAGGAAATATTTTTGTTTAAGGGGAATCATCAGGTAAATTATTTCAGAATTGGTGTTGCTTTAGCCGGAATGAGTCTATTTTTTTAATAACATTTATACTTAACATTTGAATAGTGATTAAAAACACTGGTGTACGCCACTAACTTTGCTTGAGGCACTTCTCTGCTGATTGCTTGTTTTGTAAAACTTGCTAAAAAAATGTCAAAACAATAAAATGTACTTATGGAATCTCTGTTATTTGTAAGTGTTGATCAAAATATGATTAAATTCTAATCTAGGCAATAAAATAACTTACAAAATATCCTGTGTTATTAGCTTTTAGAATAAAATTAGACATGGATACAAAAAAATTAAGTGACTTTTACAAGAAATGTGTTTTATCTCAACGAATACCACCGGGGTTATTGGTTAATGAGTGACTGGTAAAACCATTCTCTTACCATTCTTCCAAAACTTTAAACTGAAGGTCCCAGTCTAATTAGCACTCGCATGCAAAAAATGACCGTTGAGCGACTAGCAAACACTCTTCCACAATGGTATTAATTGTTTTACAGTGATACAGCGAATTAAATAATTTGTGGAGAGCACATAAAAGAGGTGAGAACAAATACACTTAAAAAACTCTTTCTAGACTGAGTAATCATTATATATTAGCAGAAAATTTAATTAATCCTCAAAATTCATAACATCGCTTAAATTTCAAAATTTTAAGTATTGAATCTTATCCTTGATCCTAGTTATTTTTAGTTACTAAGAATTTTTAAGAAAAATAAAGGATTGAGAAAGACTGGGTGCTAATCAATATCAGAGAGTGACTTTTCAATGGCACAGCCTTTGCTTATATTAGGTTGGGGAAAAAGAAATCCATTATTTTTACGTGAACATTATGTAACTTCTTTTGAATTCACTTTGTAAAAAGGTTTAAAACAGCTTTCATGTAGATTTTTAGGTCTTGCGCGTTGCGACTGCTGACATGCGGTTAACTAGGATCATTTTTGATATTTTATAGACATTTTCGACGATGCTGTATCCACATGCGAGGTGCATCTCTAACATCAAAAATACCCGAACGGAATCGACGAAACAAAAATTGTACTAACTGGTTATTACAGTCTTATATAGGACGATAAACACAATTTTAGCCACCCGGCTATCTTTTTCGCCGTTACAAGAGAAAAACGAAAATGTATCGAATTTTCTGTTTGTTGTCTTCCATTTTTAAAACCTTGTACTCGTAACTGAATTAATCAAACAAAAAACCGCAAGAGGATATTTTAGTGTCAAATGTCACCTTTCCAACGAACATAAATCTGAAATTGTTTGATAGATACCTGACGAGATATCGATCACTACAGACGTCTACCGAAAAAATAATGGATTACTTTTTCCCCAAACTAATATATAATGAGTATTCTCTTCTATTTTAAATTATAAATAAACTTATGCTGTAAACCTACATTTATAGTTATTATTTGCTACTTGCTTTATTTCATTCCAAATATTTCTTATTAACTTGAAAATATGAATATTTTTCTAAGATGAGGTATGAAGTATGAATTCTACTAACATAAATTTTTTTTTCCAGTACGGAAAACATTTAAGGGGAAATAATTAATCCCAATCCAGCACATCCTAAATTCATTATATTTGTAAGCATAAATATGATTTTTGCAACTAAATTTAGAATTATGTAATAAAGAATCACACTTTTTCCTTAAAAGAGCCAACATTTCTATTGGTTTAAGAAAGGTTAAAGGAATCTTTATATTCTTAATGAATTTTGATAGAGATTGCATGTATTTCAATGATGATAAGTTTGGGTTTGTGTAGTTACGTATAATAAAAACAGTTTTTTCACAGTAGAATTTACTAACATAAAAAAAAACAAGAAATAACAAAATAATCTGAATTTTAACAAAAATCAAGTTGTTTTTGTGATAAATTACTTAAAAGCAATAATTTAATTAATATAAGAAATACACACACTTTTCAAAAAAATAAATTCAAATAAATTACAAAAATTAAATAAAAATAAACAATAAAAATCGGAATGAAAACAATATGACCAAGGACTGAAAAAGGATTATATGAAAGATTTGAAATAAAAAATGCTTGCTGTACAACAATTTAATGGCAAATTTCTTTTGTCTTTTAAAATATTGAAAACAGAAATTGGTTGCATATTTATTTATTTTTTTTTAAATACTAAACATAATCCTTTAAATTAGCACTTTTCCTTTCTTAAATACTCCTCTAAGGAACATACTCACAATATCCCTGTATTTTTAATCATTAGACCAAACTAATACCTGTGATTATCAGTTTAAATGTTTATAGGTTCAATTCTCACGTCACTCTTGGACATTTGGAATGGTTGAAACCTGTTTTGAAATATAGTTTCCAGAAAGTTAGCTTTTAAGTGCACATAATGACTATCGTGTAGAAATTGAAAAATCAAAACTTTCTGGTTAATAACGTGTCAAATGAAAAGAAAGACCAATGCAAATGCGTTAAATTGTAGTTTTGTTATATAATCCGATTTAGGTTGTGACAAAGCTTAAATTTTTCAAAACACATGAATTATAGGATTTGCTAGACCGATGACTGAATTTATTCTCGATGATAGAAACAAATCTTTTACTTAATATATCTTTACACGTCGCATCATTTCTGGCCCAGAATACCCAATAAACAGCAACATGATAAAGAAATATATGTGACATCCCAATTAACTTTAAAAAAAAAAGAAGAGAAAACACTCCAGTGACTTAGTAACTTCACACCGCTACCTGTTGAGATCAGCAAAGTGCAGCATCCTTTGCCATGGGCTGTTATAGGGAGGGTGACCACATTCTCCTTCACTGGTTGCTGGAGCTCCTTGGGTTGGGAATTTTTCCACGTTAATCTGTGACGTCCAAAGTTCTTCCACTGGTGTGGCATGGATATTGGAGAGAATGGTGCCAGTTCAAATGTGACTTCGTCACCAGATCATGTTTCAAAATTAAGAGGCCTTTAGTGATTGGTACAATTTTAAACCCGTTAACCTTAACCCCTTGACATACAAATTAAATAGAACTCAAGGCAACTGAAAAATATCAATTATTTTTTGCTCAACTTAAAAGAGAGTATATGTTAAGAAAGAGTGCATTCCATCATAGAATTTGATTTTTATAAATCAGACTGATGCGTAAGATCTATCTCTCTTGATATACAATGACGAGTAATACGCGTCAAAGTCTCCAATTGCCTATGAAACGAATGACGACTCTAACTCGTCATTGTATGTCAAGGGGTTAAGGTACAGTCCGGGATTCACCTGAACCGTACATGTATGCATGTCCTATATATAACTTTAAAAGCCATATTTCATTATTCATTCAAAATTTGGACCATTAATCTTTCAAAAGAACATATAATTATAAATCATGGCAACTTGAAGAATTTCATTAACTTTATAACAACTGCTTGAATTTTAAATTTGTCTTTTTTTTATTTTATTATTAAAAAAATAGGTTTATCATCGATTCTATAGTAAAGCAAATGATTTACTCTTGGTGTTTCTTTCACTTTATTTCTTAGATCGCATTTTCTACATAGTTAATATTTTTCTATGAATAATTTTAATCACATTTATCTTTTCATTTTAGAAGAATTAATACAGGATCTCATTATATTTTTAGAAGACCATTCATATTAATCAATTTTGATTAATTGAAATTCTCATTCTTAAACTTCATTTAATATTGGTTTAAATTTTATTATAATACTCTACGTTTTGGTACAATATGCTTTTAGCAAAACTCCCTTGACTGAAATCCAATTATAAAGAAAACTGTGCATACATTTTACATGATTAATGTCCTTGATTTAGTTTCTGATTTATGTTTTCAAAATTAAATTGATTTACCCCATAGTACAAATCTATTTTTGGTTTATTTTTGGATATTTTCAATTTGATTTGAATATTTTACACATTTACATCTCCAAATTAATTTTCATTTTATCTTAAAAAAAAAAAAAGTAAATTTGACGATAAAACTAAATACACAATCAGCACAATGAAATAGATTTAAAATCAATAGATTATCGTGAGTATTAAAAGCAATGTTGATCATAATATGAAGTAAGAAAAGTAATTTTGAGAAAATTTAAAGCTAAAATTAATTTCAATAAAAGTGCGTAACTTTTCAAAGTTACCATTAGTATAATATAATGTTATACATATTTAGAATAATTTTGTGAAATTCTATTTATGACTTTTAAAAATACAGCTAATTATATTTTAGGTATTATCTTTCAAAAGGTTTTTCCCAGCTTGTTTGCACATTTTAATCAAAGATAACGTCAATGTTCTAGTTTTTTTATTTTGTTGCCATATGGTTTCGATTATTATATAATTATATTTTAAGATTACATTTCAATGAAGGAGTTCTCAAAAAGTAGTCATTAAATTTAGTATTCCTTTGATTCCCAATTTTAAGAAGTTCATTAAGGAAAAACCATTAATAAAACAAATAAATACAACTGTGAGAGTATAATAACTGTAATTTTGATATTAAAACGAAAATGATAATATTTGTGCTAAAAAAGTTCCTGTTTTATTACAAGTAATACATCTTTTGGGGTGGGTGACAAGTAATTTTTCTGATAACGCCCTTTACGATATTTGAATATACCCTACTTCATCTGACGTTCTTTCTTAAAATAAAAAATTCCAAAAGCAAAAGAGACACCTTCCTATTGCTCTTCACCAATTGCATTGTTCAGCTGTGTGAAGAAAAAAATAAGTTGAAGAAAAATTGAAAGAAGCCCTTGAAATTATTGCATAGAAAATATTTATACAATAATTTCAAGGGCTCCATTCAAAAATTTCAAGGCTTTAAAGTAGAGAAAATTGTAAACAAATTTTTAAGCCACAAACTATATGACTATTGAGCTAAAAGTGAAAGCTTGAACGATTCAGTAGAATTTATCGATATGAAAATTTGAATTAAAGAACAGATTTAAAATATTTAACATAGTTATTACTATATTAATGAGAATATGTATATCAGGGGTGGCCAAACTTATGGGATACGGGGTCTACTCCACATTTCAAAAATCAAAGGTGGTCTACCAATGGCAGAGCTAAATTAACGTACATATTTATTTTTCGGTAACAAGAAAATATAGTAAATTAAGTAATTTTTCTAAAAATTAACTTAATATTAATATTTACAAAATAAAAATTTACTGACGAAAATAATCAAAGTATTCATATATCAAAAACTGACCTTTCTTTTCACTTCGTTTAGTTGAAATTTGGCACTGTATATCTGCGACAAGTTTATCATATTGTGGCTGGTACGAGCTTATTGCAATGCATAAACAAGAAATTAAATGTTCATCTGTTAAATGCGACCAATGTTTGTTTTTTATTCATGGTTGAAACAGCAGATTCGCAAAGATACCTCGATCCTCGAAGTATGATTTCAAATTCAAAATCAATTTGTAAATATTTGGAAAAGTTTCCTTAGAGATTAACTTCCAAAAATCAGTATCGCTAAATATGCTCTGGATTTAAAAAATATATCGCATCTTAATTTAATAATTTCTTCCTCGACCGCGTGAGTGACGTGATATCTATTAATGTCCTACTTTTTTGGGTACTCCTTCAATATTGACATTTTCAATAAATGGAAATATCATAAAAATGAGTATTTGTTTCAACCTAATTAAGTCAGAGAATCTTCTTTCAAATTCTTCAAACAAAACAAGTAAGTATTAAGCGAAATCTTCGAAGTCTCAGTTCGGATTATGGATGCACTCTTCCTCCATGTTTTTGAAGTTTCTCAATTCATGTTTTCTTAATTGAGATGCATACCTTTCTATAGATTTTTTTTAAATGTTTTTAATCACGCTCATGGTGTCCGTTTTAGGTTTTAAGTCGTAAACCTTTAATCATTAATCTTTGCACAGTTTGTTTTGGGTCTTAAAGCGTAGACTGTAGTAAATTTTTATTTTAAATAGTTCATTGATTCTATGTCATAAGTCATAAATTAAATTCTTAATATCCGAGGTCATTATCGGGATGGTCTCGTGGATTACATAAAATTTCTTCGTGGTCTACCAGTCGACTGCAGTCGACGTCTTAGCCATCCCTTGTGTATATGATAATGCTTTCTGAACATTGAAAGGAAATGGATTTTATAAATTTAAAATGTCAAAAAATAAAGTGAAATACGTTTAAAAAAAAGTGTAAATATTTTTCTTCTAATTACTAGAGCATTTCCAGGAACTTTTTACGAAGGAAGTTTAAGGTTTTATGTAGTGCACTCTTCCTCCATGTTTTTGATTAGATTATATTGTTTGTTCTATATTAGATGAGATTAATATAGTGTTAAGATGTAGATATATTCTAAAAAGTATTTCACCCACGTGATTAACGAAAAAACAAAAATAACTCAACTGCTATACTGAAGAGTTTTTACAGATAGAAAAATTTCCTTTGTAAGGAGTGAATATGATCGCATTTCTTTATTGCAAAAGAGAAAACCTGGAAAACCCGGATAAATGTGCAATCGGAAAACAGAAACCTAATAGCCATTTTCCATCGTTTAACAATAGTTGGGATTGAACTCAATACCTTAATGGTAGCAAACAATCATCCTTTTGGTCTATGTAATGTTTATATGAATGACGATCTTTATTTCCAAAATGGGTGGCCCATAAAAATAACTTTGGACATTTTATTTCGAGTTTTTGAGATTTTCCAGTTCCGCTGAGAGAGAGGTTTATATAT
>JAPDSC010125619.1:7821-19264 GCA_026290005.1 Latrodectus geometricus | reverse complement strand
CTCATATATTAATTTAATTTATTTAATCAGTTTCATTTATTTTTCGGTAAATTCAAAATCGATTTTCAAATTTTTGAAGTTTCCATAAGTAAATATAATGTTCTAGTTAAAAATATTTATTGACGACATTAGTGTGACGTCATATCCACAACTGTTTCCAAACAAATACAATGTACACATTTGTTTAATATTGTATTTAAGAGTGCCTTCTTGACAAACTTGGAGATTTTTGTTTGGCTATCGATTGTACTGGTGATTTTTGTTGGCACAGAACAATAAATTGTTCTGTTGCAACCAGAATACGATTGGATTTTGCCCAGCTT
This sequence comes from Latrodectus geometricus, assembly GCA_026290005.1. NCBI lineage: Eukaryota > Metazoa > Arthropoda > Arachnida > Araneae > Theridiidae > Latrodectus > Latrodectus geometricus. The sequence goes on along the minus strand of JAPDSC010125619.1, from coordinate 18,941 downwards.
GGTGATTAACTGTGACTACAATTTGGCGAGAATCAAAGTTTAAGCAAACAAAAGATTAAAATGTTTAGCAAACACGTTATCCTTAAATAATGAATATCAATTTCAAAAATAACAATTTAAAAATCTATCACCGAAGTCTATGGCAGTCTCAATGATAAATGGCGCTTAACAGCAAATGTTTGGAAACAGTTGCTGGATATGACGTCACAACTAATGCCGTCTATTGTTTTCATCAACAATCAAAATGAATTGAACTTGCTCTTTCGTGAGCAATGTAATGGAAACTATATGGTACGAACATGAAGCCCATTGTTTGTAGAGGGCCTTCGATAGAACTTCATTTGGTCTCATTTATGGTGAGAGTTCTTATTTTATGTATTATTAATTTTTGCTCTTAAAATAAAAACTACCTCCATAATCTTTAACAAGCGAGTGGCATTATATTATTTCTTAATAAATATTAATAATAAGATTGATTCATTTATTTTGTTTAACCGTGGTGTAAAATCATCACGTGGTTTTCACGTGTGGTTTACGAAGACGATCTTCAGAACTAGGTTGCAGCAAAATTTAGTTCCAGTAATCTGGAATTTTAGTTACCATTAATTCGTTATTGAGTGCGTTGAAATAATGACTGCTAAGGTATGATAGCTAGGGTTGTTAATCTGCGCTTTAGGTCCTCTACTCTGCCAACTTGGTGATAAATGCACCAAGCATGGTAAACAGGATGTTTTTATCCCTAATGAGCTCTTTATGTCAACCTCCGGAGGAAATAATTTGAAGCGCTTTTTCGCTCATGCTCATTAATTGGTTTTTTCTTTTAGCATTTTCATTGGTCGTTAATTAGTTTTAGTATGAAAAATCGGTCATTTTCATTGGTTGAAAATTAGATTCAGTTTGAAATAAAGGTATAATTTTAGTATCGAATAAATAATATCGTTTGAAATTTTAATATCGTTTGAATTATCAATAAAAATATAATTGAATAATAATAATAGTTTGAAATAACGGTATAATTTTAATATCGGATAAATAATATCGTTTGAAATATCAATAAAAATATAATTTTGTTCTACGAATTTATTAAAGCTGAATTTGCTCTAGAGATAAGAAGTATTTTCTATTTGACCTTTCTTCTGTTTGTAAGTAGCTTATTTTTTGGTGTTTTCTTTCCTTATATTTCGTTAAATCCTTTATTTCACTATGGAATTAGCTCTATCTATTGTTTTAAATGTAAATAATAAATATTCAGTTGGCTATTTTAGCGTTTTGCCAGCCATAGGTAAGAAAGGTAATTGTATTGTTATTACTAAACTTGTTAATTGTATTGTTATTAGCTTTTTTAGGGATTTAGACAATTTTAGCAACAATTAAAATCGTTAAAAATCGTATTCCATTATCTCCATGGCAACAGCGTTTTTGAAAACGCACCAAGTAGGGGACCCACAGCACACTTTCGCCAAGTTGGCAGAGTAGGGGACCTAAAGCGCATTTTCACCGCTTTGGTCTTCTGGCATATTAAGTTACAATGACTGAAATATGCTGGAAAATGTTTAGAGTGGTCTTTAAACAGCATTGAATTATCTGCATGAATGAATGAGAAACTGGGTATTAAATCAAAATACTGTTTTGCAATTTTAGCTAATTTTTCTTTAAATCCAGGTTATTGAAAGAATAAAGGAACATAGTGCAAATTTAGTAATATATACATAAAATTTCATATTTTATTTTAAATTTTCAAACATTAACTTCAACGTTTAAAAATTAATTTTATTTTAAATGATTTTCCTATTCTCTTATTGATTGACACCTTTTCTTATAACCAGTAATTTCATTCCTTTACATTTCTTGAGAAAAAAAATTAAATTTTAATTCAATGAAAATATTTTTGGTATTCAAGTTCTATTATAAGATATAATAAAGGCTCTTTCATTCTAACGAATTATATAAATGGTGATTTTATAGATTAACTCTTCAATTATTTTAGTTTTTTTCAAAAATAATCCAGTTTCAATGATTAAAATTATAAACATGTTGTTAAAATTTGAAATAATTTTTTTTATTCAGATTGTACCAGAATTTAAATTTGATGTCATTAAATTCCAAATCTCAAAATAAATTAACTAAAGACATAGAATCTAGATTCACTTATAATAACAAACGTCGTTACCAAAATTAAAATAAATTTATAATTTATTTCATCATAACCTATAGAATATTAAATTTATAGGCATTCAGTATTCCGCTTTCATTTATAGGAAAATTTCGTTCACGTTTCTCCACGTAAATATTTTCCTTTCAAATTTCTTGTTTGAAATGAAAAATTATGTTAAAAGATTTTTCATAAAGGGAAAGAAAGTATCGTTAAATATATATGCTTAGAATATATTTTGTTGTTTATGTTAGCCATAAAAATGTTTTAATGGTGCAAGTTATGTTAACATGCATACATATTATGCAATGTCTTACAATCACGCTAACTCGAAATTTCATCTTGCAATAAATTTTCAAAACTATATCTAAGCACTTCTTTATTATAAGGGTCAAATGCAAAACTGAAAGTACAAATTACGTCATGTATAAATTTAATAATTATAAATTATTCTAAAAACAAGAATTTTTCTTTAGACTGCGGATTCAAAATTCTATGTTTTTACTTTAAAAAATTAACTAAGCTATAAATTTAAAAATTTAACACGGAACAAAAAATGATACTGCAACAAGCAATTTGCTATAAAAATACAAATCTAATTTTATGAAGTAATTTTTAAATATAATAATAGCCTTATAAGAAGTATTTTCTGTAATATTTATTTTTCGGTAATGTTTACCTTATGATGAAAAATTAGCTGAATTCTCTCATTTCGTTTTTAATATCCATCAAAAAATGAATATAAAGATTTTACATTTAATCTATTCATCTTACATGGAATTAAATTTTAGATTAATGCATGCTGGAGAAATTTTAACTAAATATATTTTATTCCATTATTTTAGAAACTATTCTTAGGAAAATATTTTATATATGTTTAAAGATTAACTTTAAAATGAGGAGAAAAATAGAAAAAGGTCAACAAAAAATAGAATCCCATTAAAAAGTAATTTAACCAAATAATGGCCGAGCGCTTTTTACGTTATCAAAAGATAATGAAGTATAAGAAATATTTGAATAAAACATTAAGTTATAATTAATTTTTAAAGTAATTTTCGTTTATAATTATGTAAAGGGAATTTAGGGTATTGAAATAATATTGTTAAATTACAATTAACTTATATTTTTGTAAATGGGTTTATTGCGTACAAAAATGAGCAACAGAAATTAAAAATAACATAATTCGTTTTTGCATAGTAAGAAAAAACTTTCTGAAACTAATGCAGGGAAAATAATAAGGAAAAATAGATTCATTATTTTTTTGGTTTTCAAAGTTAATTCTTTTTAGACTGATGAAATTGAAAAAAAGTGTTATGACAAGGAAAGATGATTAATGTACAAACTGAGAAAAAATCAATTATTCTATTACAGAAAACCTAATATTTGAGATTAAATAACTTTAAGATATTAGACCGTAATAAAAAGTGTAATAACTTGTAGCATGTTATGTATAAGAAGGTTTATCAGTAAAAATCAACCTGCGCTATTTATTTTAGACCCAGATTTTTATTTATAGTTCTTTTTCCTTATTGATATCTGCGAAAAATAATTATCAAGCGTTATTATGCATTTTCTACCATACGTATTAATTTTTAAAGTAATTTTCTTTTATAATTATGTAAAAGTAATTTAGAATAGTGAAACAATATTGTTAAGTAAAAGTTATCTTATATTTTTGTAAATTTATTTTTCAATTTTTTGTAATAAATAAAAGATTTTAGGCTGTAATAGAACATGTAATAGATCGTAATTTATTTAACGTGTTAGAGGTTTTATTGGTAAATATTAACCAATGTTTTAATTATTTGAAGCTTAGATTTTTATTTTTCTTTGTTTATATCTACAGAAAATAAATATCATGCGTTGTTATGCATCTTTTTCCAATATGTATTAATGTTTAAAGTAATTTTCTTTTATAATAATGTAAAGGCAGATCAAAGAAGTGAAATAATATTGTTAAATAACAAATCATTTATTTTTTAAATTTATTTCATATTTTTCAGATTAAATAATATTGAGACTTATAAAAAGTGTAATGACTTGTAATGTGTAATTTATGCATTAATAGTTTTATTGGAAAAATATATTTTCTTTTAAAGACTGTTTTCTATTTATTATTCTCCGTTTCCTTTATTTTCTTTTTGTTTTTTTGATATATTTGAAAAATCAATAATATTGTATGTATCTTTTACAGCTTATTATTATTCCACGTATTTTCATCATTTTTATTTAATTCTAACATTTAGCTAATTCTATTTTAGACAAGTACCCTATTTTTTTTACAAGAAATGAATTCAGAAAAATTTAATAATTACTACAAAGTCAATAATATTATAAAATATTTTATAACAATATGCAACGAAATTCATGAGTATCTAGATTTACGTCGCAGATATTTAAGAATAACAAAATTAAGTAATAAAATATTTATGCAAAAACATAAATTTTTGCTATTATTTATTAGTTTTCAAAAATATAATACATTATTACATTAATGTTTTTAATGACTTCTATTAAATTATTTTATGGTGCATTGAGGAAGAGAAAGTACGTGGGTGCATCAAAAATGGAGTCGTTTCTTAGACAGCTGGCGTTTTATACTTATGTGATAAATACCAAATATAGATAGCTTACACTAACATTTTTGTAAATTCTTATATCAGTTCTGTAAGCGAATCGAAATTCATTTCATCCAGCAACTTCATAATAATGCTTTTTGTTTTTAATAATGTCATATTTATTGATAAATAAATCAGTGAACATTTATACACAAAATTCTTTTTTGTTTGAATAAGCTGAATAATTTCAGAATAAGAAAAAATAATGTTGTAATGTAATAAATAAAAGTATATTTATTTTTGCTAGAGAAATTTGTCGTCAAAGTAATTTTATGCGAATGTATAGAAAATTGTGTAACAGTTTATATTGTAATATCTACAAAAGCCAAATGTTTCTCCAAAACAACTACATAGTTTAAATTTTGTAATCATTTTATTTTACTAAAGTTTCAAAAAACTAGATTCATTGGAATATTTATAATGAACAACATTAGTGAAAAATGACAATAAATAAATAAAATGACGGGGTAAAATGAGCTTTATTATGGCAAAAGAAATTTCCCTTCAAAATTGTTTTATGTGAAATGATATAATATAACGAAATACTTTATAATGTATCATCGATAGTAGATTTATATTCTGTGAAAACAAAGCCATTGTGCAAATTTAGTCATCTTTTTATTTTATCATTGTTTTAAAAAATTTATTTTCATGGAAATGTTTATCATGAAACATACAGATGACAAAATATTGGAGAAATTGAAAATGTATGAACAATATAAAAATATGAATATAAAAGCAGAACTACGCTTTTAACCTATTAGATTCAAAGCAAATCGCCATGTGTTCTTGACATGTGACTTTGACGTCATGCGAAACAAGTTAATTAAAATTTAAATTGTAATAAAATTTTGAAATTTCAAAATATAGATAAATAAATTTTCTATAGATTCAGTTAACTTAAATAATAATACATTTTTCTTTTACTTTGATGCACTTAATACTAATAATGATGTTTCTAATTAGAGTATGAAATATAGTTTAATGTGTGCGTTATGTTCAAGACTGTGTGGATGTGATTATGGTTTCACATACACAGAATACAGTTTGAGAATCCTCATTGATTTATTCACAATATTTATTTTTAATGAATAGAATAAATATTTTGGTTTTAAAGAGTATTTATATGCGGATATGTAAAGCAAATTTATAAGTAAACTTTCATATATTTAATAAAAAAGTCAAATATGTACGAAATCCAAAAAAGTGTGCTTCTTCTTAAATATAAAAAAGAGTTACTTAACTGAATTTTCTGTCATGTATTTCTTCTTGTACTTTGGAGGCCGGACCAATCAGAAGAACCCTAGAATTGGTCGGTCCTGTTCAGATATATCATTTCACATGCCAGACATCTCGTCAATGACCTATTAATTTTAACCAAGCCATCATTAACGAATATTATGGACATTCCATTGGGATGTGTTTCAAATTCAATACCTACCGATAGATAATAAAAACGAACGCCCTAACTTTACATGCTACCACTGCCTACAAGGAGATTTCTACAAAATAAATTAAGATGATTCACCTATTTTTGGGTCTGAGACAACGCAATAACTTAGTGACCCACCATCTCTAGGTGTATTCCTTCCGACCTAGTAGTGCTAAAAAAAGATCCAGCTCCCACCCATCTGTAGTCAGGTCCGCTAACCACTAGACAGGTTGGGTGGCATAAGATTCATTTAAAATTAAAGAAAGAATTAAAAAATTACAAATGGTTCATAACTTTAAGATTTTTCCGTTACATAAATTTATTACATGAATTTAAAAGGAAATTGTGTTAAACTATTTGCATTTACCCACTGTCTATTTTTCATGACCGAAACCACTAAACAAGTGTAAATACCACATAATTTCCAAACATATTACAATTGCATCTGGATGATTTTATCTGTTTTTTTACACCCTCCCACGAGAAAATTGTGTGAGATTATTTTTTATAAATCATCTCTGTTTAAAGATCTTGACAAATTATCAAACTTTGTACTTTCCCCTCAACACAATAAGGAGTTTTAATAACGCATTAAAAATATTAACAACATTATTTTCGGGGAAAAATAAGTTTAGATTTTATGTAACACTGAAATTATTAAAGATAAATTACCGTTTATAATAAAATGTAAGAATGACAATTACACGATTATCTCATTAATGCAATTATTAAATATGTTAAAACTATTTTAGCTTTTCCGAAATACTTAAAAGGCATATTAGTCTTCGAATATGTTATCAATATTATAAAAAAAGGATTTTAAGAATAGACTAATTATTAATTAGATGAATCAACTAGACGTTTAATGCATCATATCAGATTTCCAGCAAAATAGTTATCAAATAAATTAAAAACAGGAAATAAAAGAACTGACACAAATCTGAAATCTTATTTAAATATTGCTTTCAAGCTTCAAGAATATAACGAAAATAATTGGTTATATTAATGTAATTTATGTTATATATTTTTCATGATTTTTGAAAACATAATTGCATAATTTTCTTACATATTATTACCAAATGTGAAAAGTGTTTATTTTACCAAAATTTCAGGAAATAATTATAAGATTTTGTTTCATAACATATACGGAATTATTACAAGGTAAATTTACAATTTTACAAATTTTATTAATGATTAGATGTTTCTTTTCTAGCAAAATCCTTGTATCTAGCATTAGAGAAAAAACAGTGATTTAGATAAATGATGGTATTTTATGATTTTTAATAATTTTTTTCTGTTCAAAATGCTTCTTTCCACAACGAAATGAGGTTTCACGAATGTAGGACCACAAATAAAATGAGAAATAAAACACAGTTCTTATACTCATTGAATTATTAAATATTTAAAATGTGTGTGAGATTCCTTTTATTAACAATTCAATAATTTCCATTCGGTGGTGTTGTGGTAAAATCAAAAACACATTCGCTGCTTTAATAAAAAAAACAATCACTATTCTTTTCATTAAAAATGGTAAAATATAACTAGTTTAAAAATTAATTTGAGAATGTAGAAAATGTCAAAGGAAAGAGAAATATATTTGTTTTTATATAACCTTAGAGTTAACATATAGGTGAAGAATTTGAAAGGGAGAAAAAAGCCCCAAAACTCCATTTTTGAAACTAGCTGAGTTCCTGGATTGTGTATTATTGTACAAGCAACTTTTCAGCAAATCAAGAGAGAAAGACTAGCGTTAATAAAAATTTAAATTAACTGCTAGAGTTGTAATGGATATTTCGTATGAAACAACCGAAATTACCAGATATCCAGAAATTAAAATCGTGATGTAAGTTTAATTTTATTCTGTAGAGACACAGAGTGAAACTCTTTTATCACCAGTTTTCTTAACGTAGTTATATAAGTTTATTTTCATTCTGTGCAGCAACACAAAGAATGAAAATCTTTAATCACCAGTTTTCTTTCTATATATATATTCACTTTTTATTTATGTGTGATATATTTATTAACGATGAATCATTAAATATTCCCCTTATTATAATATCACTTACAGCTACACTAAAACTTATTTATTGGCTTTGTTTATTTTTTCAATCATAAAATTTAATCTGGCTGGTAAAAATGCGCCTTAGGTCCCCTATTTGGCGCATTTTCTAAATCGCCTATGCCATGGTGAAAATTCTAACGCTATTTCAAAGTGAAACTTTATTAGCGGCCAATGAAAAGGCTAAAACAAAAGAGTAATTAATGAGCATGCGCAAAAAAACGCTTCAAATTCGCGAGATGGTGAAGTAGGGGACATAAAACGCAATTTAACCATCTGGCCTACTGTTTACAGCCTATTTCAAACCGTTACAAATATCCATAACCAAAACAAAATTCTAATCAATATCTCCAGAAGAGAGGGCTCTAACATACAGCTACTATTACGATTGGCTTGAATAACACGTATTTAGAATGTTAATTCCTAGTATATTTCTTTAATCAATATAACAATATAAATTTGAATAATGGCTATTTTAATAAGTGATTGATTACAAACCACCATGTATTAATAAAAATTTCAGATTTTGTAATAAATTTTATCATCTAGATAACAAGTTAAAATGTGTTAATTTCACATTCCAGCAATAAACTTCTGAATTAGACCTTGACCTATCCTTATAAAAAATTTTTTCAATATTTCATATATATTACTTTTTTATTTGCTTTGTTTCATTTGCTTTATAGACACTAATTCTTAATAATTAGTGTCTATAAAGATTCTATCATTTTTCCGAATAAATCTCTCATATACTTCTCTTTTATCATATAGCTCTTTTTCATTTTTCTCAATGACACAATATTTTTTCAAATAATTTATTAATTATTTTATTAACAAAGCTTTTATAGTTTACGAATTCAACATTTCTATTCAACTCTAAGTATTGATCACATACCACACAAAAATCTTTCATGTGTAATCTAATTTGGTAAACTCTAAAAATATTCAAATGTGAGAGCTTATGGTAGATATATATATTCAATAGAAATTTATTAATTATATTTTTATTTTAATCAAGAAATGTATGCACTTAATTTCCTTAAACATATTTCATTACATTCTATGATTTCAACAATGACATGAACAATTTTTTTTTGTTAATTTTCTTCGACATATATTATTTGACAAATTCTAAAAAACTTCATTCTGTATCTTAAAAATTGTTAATTCTGAAAAATGTTATGTGACAAATTCTAGTTTTCGTTATTGGAAAAGATTTTGTGAATAAATTATTAATAAAAAAGCCCATATTTCATTATAATGAAAGAAACTGCAGACAAATATTTATAACTTCAATCTTAACTATTTACATGAACCTTTTGATGGAATTGTCATAGTTATAAGCGGCTTAGTGAATTCTGCCACATATTTTGCATTCTTTCTGCCAATTACTGGGAAAGTGTTGGAATTCTTCGCCCCATCCCTTGCCTGTGGGGACTTTCAGCTTTCACATTGTTGAGAGAGAGAGAGACAAAAACAGTAAGACATTCTAAATTATATTCAAGTTTGCTAGATAAAAATTACTTTTATGTATCAGTATCTGTAATATATTTATAACAAACTTGAATACATAACATAATATACTTTTTATTATAATATTGGAATTTTTCTACAAATAATTTTTTATTAAGAAAAATATTATCATTTATGCCTTTTTTATAAAATAAACTTCTTGTTAACGGAAAAACGTTTTTTAATAATACTAATAATAAACATTTTTCACTATGCGTAAGCAATGAGATTCAAAAGTAGCAAAATATATCACGCAGCTTAAGTACATGAATTACAAATTTATTTAACCTCTAATTTTCGTATATAGAAATGCTATTTTGATATGGCAATAAAGAATATTTTTAATAAATTCAAAGCCATATTTATTGCTTGATTTACAAGTTTTCTGAGAATGTGAAATGTCTCATATTCCCTTTGATTGAAAATTTAGTCGCTCATTATTCTGATATTATTTCAAGTCGAAGGTATCAAATAAATTGTAGGATAAGTTGCAAAATTTTAATTAAAAAATATCTGATTAATGTGATCTAAAATAGTTTTACTTTAATAAAATAGATTATTTTGATTTAAAAATAGTTTTATTTAGCCAAAGGCTGGATATAGCTTAAAAAATCATTTTATCACCTGACTAATAGTTGTAAACTAAATAAAATGATAATAACTATGGAAGTCGTCTTATTTTGCTATGGCTTTATAGCATGAAATATATTACATATGCAGATTGTCTAAATTCATGCAAACACAATTTTCACATACAAAAATTAAAAATGTTCCCTGTCCTTCTTTAGCTTGAAATCAAGCATACAAAATTAAGCCAAAATTATTCGGATTAATGATGTGTAAGTATTAATGAAGGGTCAAAATCAAATACCGTATATATAGAATCGGTACTTGATTTGTTGAATTTATTGAAAAAGTATATATATTCTAAATTGCCATTACTATCATCATAACTTATATTCGAATAAACGAAATAAAATTTTTGTACTATGTTTGTGAATGTTTCAACAATTTGTTTTTCTGTTAGCTGTATTACTGCAGAATGCTCCAAATTTAGAAGAATAATTTACATGTTTTTTTAAATCATTATGCCATGCAGTCTGAAATACTAAACTTCATTAAAATCAAATACAAACAACTAGTACTCGATCCAGTTTGAAATAATTATGGCCACCAGTCTGAAACACATTAAATTCAACGAAACCAAGTAATAGGATTTGCTGTTTGATTTTCGTTTGCGGAATTTCGTATCCAATTTGGACTAATTATGGCTAGCAGTATAAAACACAACAAATTCAACGAAATCAAATACTAAAAACCAGTACTTGATTTTCATACATTGTTGAA
>JAPDSC010125614.1:85866-150054 GCA_026290005.1 Latrodectus geometricus | reverse complement strand
TATATATATATATATATATATATATATATATATATATATATATATATCATCAAGCTTAGTCAAATTATCATGAGGTTATTATTTTTAGAACTCTCCCTCCCATCATATATTTAGTAGATATTAGTGATATTTATTTTCTTTCTATGTTATGATATTTTAAAAAACTTTTCCCCCCTTAAAAAGTATTGAGTTTGTAAAGCGGTAAGAGTTTTTCATAGGCAATTATTTTTAAATTTCCGTTATCAATGAATTACATGATATCAGTTAAAACACTATGTTCTGTCTCATTTTAAAAATGTATTTTTACATAAAACTAATTCGATCAATCTTGCCATCCTGTAGACACGTGGTATTAAACGAATTTATTTTTTGTCAATAAAAGTTATGAATTAGGTGTGCGGCTTATGATACATCTGTATTTGTTATGTATGCAATATTTAAATGAGTGACGTATGTAGAGATATTTTACTTTTGATTAATTTATTCTATTCAGGATTACACAATAGCTATTGTCGTAAGAAGCAGAGGACCTCATAATTTTTAACCACTGTCAAATTCAAGATTGTCATTTTATCAAATTCTTTCAGTATTTTCTATTCAGTGGACAGCGTTTTATTTTATATATAGATCGATTTATATTCATTATTGTTTGTCTGTGTCAGAATCAAACTTTGTTTATTTTTAGATAGTTGATTGGCATTTTTTACTACCAAAATATAAATATAACAATAGACTTAAATAAAATTTCTATCAATTCAGTTCTATTTCATAATTCAATCACCTAAGTCAATAAGTATTTAGAAATACAGCATACTGGGGTTTACTTAGTTTTCAGTTGGAGATTATAAATAATTTTCTAGTCAAAAACTTTTCACTTAAGCGAAATTTCTAGAAAAACAAATTAATATTTTTAAATAAATGCTCTACATAATTTAAGTAATTTCTTAGTTCCTTAAAATAGGTTTTATCAGCATACTACGGATAATGATAGAACTATTATTCATTATTAGTTAGAGGGGCAACATAATTACCTCGCTTCTCTTTCAAATATTTAATATTTTATAATGTATGCATAAATAGGCATGCTGCCTCATCATTGCGTGCTCATCGTTGCGCCTTTTATCAAATTAAAACAAATTACTGTGCATCGAATCTTGCGTGATGTATCACAATTACTGATGTTCTCGGAAGCCAATATCGCCAAAAGTGAATATTCCAATTCTGAGAAGATATCCGGGACATGATAAAAGCTCGTGGTATCCAATTAAGGTAAGGCCACCTGTACAGTTTTGGACTACGTTTTGGATGGAGTTCAATTTCGGGAGCTTAACTGCACTCCTTTTGAGATACCGATCCGGAAACAATGAGAGTGGTGTTCCGTTTTAGAAGGAATCATCGCGGAGAATATTGTACCCGGAGGACAAAAGTGGGAAAGTTGGAATTGGGAAGTAGGGCACTTCGGAAAAAGATATAAATGGTTTTGGTGATTAAATTGTTTAGGTGAATCAATTTCTAAAGGAAAACCTGAAAACAAAAGGAAAAAGAGTTGGAATCATTTGTCCCCCAGGGATTTCGGAAGCTGGTATTGTTCTTGAAAGGACGTGGCCATTTTGATGATTCCGCTGCATTCACTGTCTTCTGGAGTAATTAGTGAATTAGTCGATTCATTTGCGTTTTTGTTCTGCTTGTGTATTGAGAAAACTTTGCTTTTTTAGTTTTGTCTGTTTGGTAATGGAATTTCAAATTCTATCAGAGTGCTTAAATTTGTTGTAAACTCAAATTTGCAGCGCAACATAAATTATTTTATTCAGATTTCGTTAAATGGTACTATAGATTCATCAGATATTTGAAAATTCTTTAATTTAAATTGGATTTACTTTTTAGATTTAACTTTATTTGGGCTGAAATTAATCAGAAGATTTTAAAGTAGATGTGTTTAGTTGTCTGGCTATTTTATTTATATGCATTCATTACTTATTTATTTAATATTAAAAGAAAGTTAATGCTGTAAATATCTCGAATAAAATCAAATATTCTTTTAGTATGCTTAAAGCATCTCAGTTAACGTTATCATTGATAGTTCAACCACTTTTATCAATTGCATTCTTTAATCTTTCTTGCTATCTAATGATTGATTAGTCTTTTAATCTGAGTAAAGTATGATAAACCTGACCTTTAATAGATATGATTATTATATAATGATGCATTTTAGTTTCATTCAAGAACTTTTTTTTTTTTTTATTCTTATATAAGTTACTCTGCACAAATTTTTATTGAGTCTCCTCACTTTTTACTTGGTTGAGTTTAATAATCTTTCGTTAATTTTAGCCAAATTGTCTCATATACTTGCCAATCGTAGAAATTATTTACATTAATTTCCAAATAATATTTCAAATAAATTTATTCATGATATTATTTTGCATATAAATGGCTTCATGTGTATCCAATTAGATTTCATCGTGAGGTAAAACATCTAAAGAAAAATCTAAAATTATGTAGAAGCCATACCAATCATTTTTCTATCCATTGTACTCACACATAAAGAATTTAAAAATTTCTGTTTACAATATATCAAAATAATAAGTACGTAATACTACTGGTAAAAATACAGCTTAAATTATAGTTTGAAATCAAATAAACGATCTACGGAAATTGCAGAATAAATGATTTCTGATTGTTTTTAAATTTTCTTTTTGTTAATTTTAAGTTATGATAAAACCCATATTTTTAAAATTGCTTATTCGTTATTTAATTGAAAAGATTCATGCCTGTGAAAAATTTAACATGACTTGTGTGTGTATATTATGTAATATACATTTGAATTTGAAAGCATTATTTACTTGTAAAATATAATGTGTGTTGCTAAAATATGAAGTTAAAAGATTGATATATTTTAACCCCTCTAGAAATTTATAAATATTATATTAATTTTTTATATTTTGTAAGGGTCATTTTATTAATATTTCAAAAAATTATTTATCGATGGATTCAGTAGGAAAAAAATGTAGTTGTTCGTAAATTGCTAAAATAATAAATTGTTTCTCCGTTAGTTCATGTAATTACCTTTTGTATCTATGTTTAAAATTGATCCTTTTTTGATGCGCTGTTATTTATTTCAGTTGATGATTTATGTCGAGTATTAATGCATTTTTCTGGTTTAAATACCATTGAATTTTCATTTGGTTTTATGTTCATTATATGTTTCTGAGAGTAAGGTTACTACATTTTTAATACATTTATTTCTACTAAACTTTAAATTGAGAAAAATGTTTTTAATTCGTGTTTTATATTTAAAACTAATTTTTAATGGAAATTTTCTATTCATCACACAGAATTATAACATTTTTGAGTATTTCTATCTGATTGTGTAAAACATTAAGTCCTCAAACAATTTTCAAGATGCAAAAGAAAATATGCAGCGAGTCTTTTGGCTTGGTTTTTAGCATATCTCAGCGCACAAAATATTCTTTCGAAGTACATCTTCTAAATGGGTGCGTGTGTGTGTGCGTGCATTTTTTAAATCGCACGCATTTTTTAAAATATCTTTTCTATTACTTTTTTAATTGTAGATTATATTTTTCTTTCAAGTCTGCTAGTCTTACTTTTTTTGACTTATTAGAAAACTTATAAGATTTGTCCCTCCTTGAATAGCATTAATGTGCTTGCGGACACATAATAATCGTCTATAAATAGCAGGTTGATCTTCTTCTGGTCTATTTTAATCTTTTTAAGCCTAACTACTAGCTAAATGCTGATAACTCCAGTCTTTCGTTCATCACCTTATGGGTTTGATTCCTTCTTTAGGAATGAATGTTTGTAGTGTTTCTGATCACTTTTAAACCATTAAGATTAGAGAATAACAAACCAAGCACCCAACTAATTATTTTTAAATGATTCCTGCGGTTATATAAATTCATTTCTAGAAAATTTTTAAGACTATTTGTTCTCTAATCTGGCGTCGCATATATTTCAATTCATATGATTCAGAAATATCTTAAAACTGGCATTTTTTTAATAACCGTACAAGAATGTATTTAATGTACTATAGTCTCGTATTTTAATTCTGGATTTCGTATAGACACAGATATTATGGTAGTTTATTTTCTTTTACAAATCTGATCCTAACAATATATTCCATTTATTTATATATTCGTTAATACAAATATTAAAACCAATAAATTGTTTTGCTGTGTATTAAAGCATTACGATTCGTAAACGTAATTTTTCAAGAATATTTAAAAAGCCTTAAAGGCAATGTCTATATTGTATAAAGAATTAAAAAAAAAAAAAAGTGAAAAAGTCAAATTATAAACATGTACTTTTAGTTTCATTCTTGGAAAGAGCTGAGATTTTCAACACTATTAATCTCTTAAAAGCTGCGTAACCAATCGGATAAAAACTAACTGGAAAAGATGCCAACTGGTTATATTTCTTGTGGATGAAAGTCGAAGGAGGATCAATTCACTCTTTTTTCTAACTATAAAACCTCTCTTGGCGATTTGGTGTCCTTTGAAACTATTTTTAAAGGAGTAAACTGCAAGAAGATTTCTCAAAAAATTAAATGATTTTTTTGTAGAAGAATCTCTTTTCTTGTCGACGAGCAGTTATAGTATGAAAAAGAAAAAATTTTTTAACATGAACTTGTCTACTTTTCTTTACAAATATTACTAGCTGAAGTAAATTGTGTAAGGAAATAAATGATCTAATTTACACTGAGGAATGTATACATCACAAGGGCTATTTTAAGTATAATTTTTTTAAAAGAAAAAGATATATTTTTGTATATTAAAAAAATAGTCATTTTAATTTTTATTTAAAGAAGCCATTACCTTAAACATTTTTCTGAATCTGAACTTAGATATTTAAATATTGCTAACCTTTCGTATAAATTACATTCTTAGCCGCGATATGCAATTTTGAAACTGATATACAGAGCTATTTTGATTTGTTTAAGCCTTTCAATTCGCAGATTAATACTTCTGAATATGTTTGGAGATGATATTGCAATAATTCTCTGTTTTATCTTATGCCTTTAAGTATCTGGTTTTTTTACATAATTTAAGAAATGCAGTTTTGTAATGTAAAAGCAAAACTTATCTTCGTAAATATATTTTCTTTTCTTATTATAATAATAGATTATTTTTATTCTTGAGAAAAAGGTGATTCTATTAATTAAATTATGTATTACGTTGTATTTTACGGTTACAGACTTTGAGAAAAAGGAAAAGAAAGAGATCAGTCGCAATTGTTATCTTAAGCAATAAAATTAGCTTACATTTTATATCTCGCATACACCGAATGCGAATATATTTGTTGACTAGTGCAGTGGTAATGAGATTACGTTTTCCCTTCTTTAAATAAATTCTGAAATCGCGTCGCTTCACGAAGAACTTACGTAACATTCTTCCCTTTTCTATACGTCTTTATTCTTGGTAATGAGATTAACGGAAACACTTAATTATTCAGTTCTTTGCAAATCAGTCGGGAGAAACTGAAAACTGCGATTTTTGCGTGAAAATAAGCTTATGATAAATCTTTAAACTGTAATAAAACCGACTGCTAAATGCTTTCATGCCACCGGCATACGTCATTAAATTCTTCTTGGAAAGGTGCTTAAAAATTGAAACGAAAATCGTAATAGCTTTGTAATGTAGAAAAGGCATAAGCTATCACATTTTAAGTGTTATTTTGAATTTGCCACTTTGTGTGTCAATAAAGGTGTTATTTTGGATACCATAAACATATTTTTATAAAAGATTCAAATTCTGATGTAATTCTTTCTCAGTGATGTTCGTTAACGAAGTTTAAAACTTCTGATTAACTCAAAATTAGAAAATTAAGCTTGTTTTATCTCGATGCTGAAAGTTGAATAGGCGCTTTCTGATTTTAATTATCTTTCATTCATTCATAAGCAATAGCAAATGCTCTTTTCTAACTGAAACTTGAATGATTTTTGACTTGTGATCTCTTAGAGACAGTAAAGTGATTTGCTTTATTATTGTAAGTAATAAGTTGGGCAACAATATTCTTGTTTGATTAATTATTTTTCTCCCTTTTCGAAAATTTTATTACATTACGATGAATCTTATTATTTTACTAATATTTGATGTCATAATGCCAAAAATAATTCTTTAAAGATCAGTCAGAAGTTTTGATGGGTTTCATTTGATGTTACGCTTTAATCTCTTAGCAGAAATCGGCTAATACTTATGAAAGCAATGGAACTAGAATTATTATTCAACAAATTGGTCTTTGTATAGTTAACTCATTTACTAATAACGTGGGAGGAAAGAATTAATTAGTGGAGCGCAAATTTCTTTAAAATGATTATGGAAATTTCTAACAAATGCAAAGAAATATTAATCAAAATGACTGTAATTATAAATAATTACAGTTTGAGCTAAAAGTAAGAAATAATACATTATTTGATTATTCAATTCGACATTTGTAAAACAACTTGATATCTGCGTGTGCGCGTGTGTGTAAGTGAATAAATAAGACTACGACTCACATTTAGAATATGTACCTTGATTTCTGAAGTATTTTATACCACAAAAGAAGATCTCATTTAAAAAGATTTGCCTATTATTTTTTGCTAATAGATTGTTCTGACAGATTAAGCTATTAATTGAAACATTTTCCTGCCAAAATTTTATGAAATAGGTCTTTCAATTTTGATATCTGCTGTGGCTATCTCGTTTTCAATAATGATAAAAATTTCTTTTTTCCTATTAAAAATACATTGACATATTACTATTTTGAAACATTCAGAACTCTGTTGAAATATAAAGTAATGTTGAGGTGAAAACTCGACTAAATCAGTAGAAATTTACTATAATATTAGTGTTATCATAAATTTCCTTTTATTCTTACAAATGGTAAAAATATTATTATGTATGGGAAACAAAAGTGGAAAAAACATTCTTCAATAGGACAGGTTAATTTGGTTTCAATTGATGTAACGAATTATAATATAACTACTAAACTGATATATATCGATATATACCGATATAGAAAAATGTTAATCTTAAAACACATTACTAAATAATGGAAGAAACATATTAACTCTCGATTATAAAAATTATTCTCAATACTCTATATTTATTGCCGACAGAAAAACAAGAATTTATCTATATCCAAAAGTATATAATGTGATTGTCTTTACACTTTAAAATTATATTTATTAGTATGAAACATTATAAAATGCCAAGCAAAGGATTCAAAAGCCTTTATGCACTTCACAAAAAAGGAAGTATAATTTTTTCGAATGAAATCGGATTTCTATCTTGTTCGTTGAATGGGTCATTTAACGTCTAACTGCTTCAGTACTGGTGAAGCATTCATTTTGTACGTGAAATGAAGTTATCTCTACCAAATTGCTATCTTTTCAGCCATTATCGTTTTTTTACCCATGAAAAGTAATTTCTGCGTCAAAAATTGTCCATTGTTTGTCATCAAATGAAAACTACTTTCACCGCGCTCAATTATTGTTGCCATGTTATGATTGCAAATTACAAAAATTTATATCATTTTTGTAAATATTTTTTAAATAAATTTTTCATGGTAAAATTATAAAAGTATAATTAGTACACTTTGTGTTTCTTCATTGGCTCACGTATTAAAAAGAAACATTCTTGATTTGGTTATGAATCTTTTTACATGCTTCTTAGCAATTGAATGTGAGAAAAACGTGTTATAATACTGCTTGTCATAGCTCAGAAAGAAACCTTTCAATTTCTTCTATTAAGAATAATGTTTAATTTTATGCCTTCACTTTTTTTTTAACCTGACTGATTGATTTGTTCTTTTTTGTTGACACTTTCCTTTTATTGCTGCTTCCCTGTTTAATTAAAGAACTAACCAATATGGCTTCAATAAAGACATAATATTATTCCACCAATAAAAGTATGGAATTATGTTTAACTTTTCATTATATTATAATAAAAAGTTAAGCATATTTTCAGTAATATATTTTTAATGCAATATATATATATTTACATATATAAATGAGAGAGAAAATACTTTCTATCAGGCAAAATAAACATGCTGATAAAAATACACATTTTAATAGTTTTCAGATATTAAACTATTCTTTATGGTGTCTCAAAATCAAGTATCTTGCTGAAATTCCAAACCGTAAACTTAAATTTTTGTTGTAGAGGTAACATCAAACCAGAAAAAATTATCAACCTTTTTCAATTGGATTGGTTTTAAGTAATGTGTTATATTTATTCGTTATTTATTATGCTTCAAATTGAGATAACATTCGAAGGGAAGGCTTTGGGAAACAAGAATATTATCATTCTTTTAGAAAAACTTTTTGATTTTATTTCAACCAGCTTAAATAAGTAAAAAACTCATTTCAGTGTTAAAATTGTGTGAAAAAATTCTTGCTTTCAAATTTGAATCTGAGTATTTATTAAATGTTTTTACTATTATAACATCTAACATGATGTAACATTTTAAAATTATTTTTACATTGTTACACAAATATTTGTGATAATATTTAAAAACAAATTCAATCTTGTCTAAAATATTAAGGGGATAGAAAATAATCTTAAATATTTGTTTCTGCTCATTTATTAAGCATATACAACATGACAGAACTTTAGATTTAACATGCAAGAGTTTTCCTTTTGCTAAACTTTTCCGTTGTTCGGTAATGGGTATTTTATTTATGAAGCAATGAATTTGGAACGCAATTATATATGCTCATAATATGAGCTTGTGGCTTTAAAAGTTTCAATTATTTTACTTATCGCCGTTTTCCTCTTACTTCATTAGCTGCAGTCTCTATTGTTTTATCTTTAAGACCATGTAAATTCCCGATTACTTGGGGGTGTGCACAATTTAACACCCAAATCTGAATGCTGCTGCGGTTGACACTTGTGCACGGAACTGCTCAAGAATCACGCGATCTCTGTCACGCGACCAGATCTAATTTGATTTCAGATTTTGTAACTTGAGGCATTAGTGCTGAGACTCCTTATAATAACCCGTCTCGATGTGCTGCATGTGCTAGTGACGTGCTATTAATCCTTGCCGAGTTGCATGATAGTATGAGCATCTAATTCTAGTTACAAAATTGAATTGCCGGAATATTGCTTCAGTTTATATACCAGAACTGTCACTTAATGCGGTTTTTAAAAGTATGAAATGTTATCTTGCGACATTTGTAGGGATTTAATGGTGTTTAGTTGAAAACTATTACGAATCTACTAAAAATATACAACTTAATGGTGATATTTACTAAAAACAATTAGCTTAAGTGACCATAATTCAAAATTACGAGTCACTATTTCTAGATTTAGCTGAGTATCCAAGCAGTTGACGTTGGCCTAAAAAGTAGCTTTTGGATAATTGTGTTTTATTGTATTTTCTAATTACTTATAATATGAATATACTGTGTAATCAAATCGTGTTAACAGAAAGAAAATAATTTGGGATAATTATTCACTTTAATTATGCATTCAGATAAGGACAATAAACCAATTGTTACATAAATAGATTAAGGTAATATATATTAGTTTGGGGAAAAAGTTATCCATTATTTTTTCGGTAGACGTCTGTAGTGATTGCTATCTTGTGAGGTATCTATCAAACAATTTCAAATTTATGCTTATTGCAAAGGTGACATTTGACACTAAAATATTCTCTTGCGGTTTTTAGTTTGATTAATTCAGTTATGAGTACAAGGTTTTAAAAATAGAAGACAACAAACAGAAAATTCGATACATTTTAGTTTTTCTTTTATAATGGCGAAAATGCTAACCAGGTGGCTGAAATTGTGAAAGGTGTTTATCGTCCTATACATGACTGTAACAACCAGTTACGCACAATTTGGGTTTCGTCGATTCCGTTTGGGTATTTGGATGCTAAAGATGCACCTCGCATGGATACAACATCGTCAAGAATGTCTATAAAATATCAAAAATTATCAAACTTGACAGCATGTCAGTAGTCGTAGCTTCGCACAAGAACTAAAAATCTACATGAAAACTTTTTAAACCTTTTTACAAAGCGAATCTGAAAGAAGTTACAAAAAGTTCACGTAAAAATAATGGATTTATTTTTCCCCAAACTAATATAAATATTATTTATATACATGTATTTGCATTTATCATTGTGTGTAATAAAGTTAGATGTATATGTTAAAAATCATTAGTGTAATGGCTATTTCTTCTTCCGAAAACATTGTTATCGTATTGGTTAAGTTTTACTATTGCATAAATTGGTGTAATATTTAAAATTTTTACAACAATTTTTTTGATTGTGCCATTTAAAGTATTTTACTATCCAAATATCTTTATTTATTTTGTCTATTTATTCATACCTTTGTGATATTTAACGTCTACCAGTTACCTATCTCTCCAAATAGTCGACGGGGGGAGGCAAAAGTGAAAGAGGCGATATCCAATAAAACCATGCCTTCGAAGTTGAGGAAAAAAGCTGCGTAGAAAAACATAAGAATGGAAGGAAAAGGGATATAAAATTCGAAGGCAAGTAAATAAAGAAAATTTCCCACATCCGAGATTTTCCGGATCAACTTTTTTTTATACTTTTTCTACTTTGATGGTGGGGGTGTAGAAAAAAATAAGGCCACGCACAGGGAGGGGGTATCTTTTAGGGTTTTAAGAGATATGACAGTGATATTTGGATGGACGGGTAAAAAAAACATTAAAGGAAGCAAAGTTCGCTCTCAGCTGTTTGGTTACAAAAGTTTCGAAAAAATGAAACCCGTGCCGCAGAAGGGCCATTGGGATTAGAGTGGTGGTGGAGCAAAAAGTACAAAATGTTTCAGTTTATTGATGTTGTACATTTCTTCGAGGTATGTTTTAAGTGCAAAAAATTCAGTACCTTTATGATTTTATGTGTAGCTTTATTTGAAAGATTAAAGTGTTATTTTTTCTGAAAAACTCTTTTTAATGTTTACCAGCTGAAAATATATTTTAAATGAACACTTAGTAACTGAATATAATATAAACAAATGTAATGTATTTTGACTATTATTATTATTAAATATAAATAATATAAACAATTGTTATTTGTTTATATTATTAAATCTAAACAAATTTAATTTATGTAACATTTTTTAAAATGAGCACTAAACTTTAAAAATTCATTTTATACTTCATTAATGTAAGTAAATTTGCCATACAAAAATACTATTTATTTATTTTTTTCAAATCTAGTCTTATTATTGAAAAATGTTTTACTTGATCTGTGTTCCTTCATAATTTCAATTAATTTGTAATATGGTGCAGCCGTAGCAACTATTTCATTTCAAAAGTAAAAAATATTGACGAATCAATAAAAAAGGCAGTATAGCTAATTATACTGTCTATATTTTTTTATATATTTTAGTTATAAATATATAAAAAAAATAATATGAAAGTTATTAAAAACCTTAGCTAATTTTAAACTTACACACTCACACAAACAAGAACATACTTGTTTTGTTAAATTTTGTGTAATAATTGAATCCTTATACGCTTTAATTTTTAAATTTTAATAGTAACTTTTCATATTCCGTGAATATTTTCATATCCATTGCAATGTAACTAACCCAGTTTCTGAAATTAAAATATATAGCAATCCAACTAATTCTAAAATATAAATTTAGCTAGTGACCTTGTGTAGGTTTGAAATTCAATGAAAAAGTATCCAATAACCATGATATTCATGATTAAAAATGAGAAGCTTCTCAATCATTTCAATGCTGCAGAATCTTTTAATCATTTGTGAGTTAGTTTTTTTTTTTCTAAATGATTTATTTCAGCATCCATATTTATTATTTATCATAGAATTAAAGCCATGCAATCAGATGATAAAAAAAAAATTATTCTGAAATTCTAGGAAAGCATTTCAATTTTATATCCAAGATGAAACATAAGTCTGTAAGATTTAAATTTCTCTAAGATTCAAAAGAAATGCTGGTTTTAGTTGTCAATAGAATTTTAATGAAAGTACATATTTGTTTGGTATGCTTATTCCTAACAAAAGATCTAAGCTGTACCAATAATTTTAATCTGCTGGCAATTTTGATTGGAATTCAGATAAAATATCATCCGCTGAAATTGAAGAGTCTAAAATCTCAGATAAAATTTCTTCTTTTGAACTCTTTTTCGAAACATATTCGTAAGCTATTCGTTATGTATTAGAAAGAAATCTGTGATAAATGTTTATTTCAAATTGACGCCTGCTTTGACGAAAGAAATATATCAAATTATTTGCTATGTGATGCGAGATTAGAGATTATTTACTGCTTCTTTTAAAAAAAAATTATTTGATAATCCTTATAAATTAAACTTTTATACGACTAATTATTGTGTGTTTGCATTAGAAGTTTAATGAATTTTTTATTTCTAATAAATAATGCTTCTGATTTTTTTTCACCTTAAATATACCATCACACACATTCTCAAATAAATCAAATTATTTATAATCTTTTTTATATTTTTAGACATCTTATTTTAGCGTGGATGTAAATGCAGGCCTTACAATGAGTATACTGATTCTTGTTTTATTTCTTTGTGAATCTATATTTCCAACGTTTATTTTGTTTTTAGCTTAACTCTTAAGCTGTATTCAAAATATTTTTAATTTTGTTTAATGCTTTATAAAATTGTAAACATTAAAATTGCCTCCAACTTGTTCAAATTTCTTTAAGGAAATTCTGATTTACAATCATTTCTCCTTAATCAAAATTGATTAATATATTATTCTAATTTTTTAAGTTTATATACATATGTAAGTCTTAGAGATTCGCTGTTTTTCCATTTATCAACAACTGTATCGTTTTGAAGTTAAATAATAATTTTCGAGTTGAATTGGCTTGTTATGTTTTGCAGTCATTTCTTTTTAAACAAATGCTAATTTGATCAACATTTACAATATAATAGATTCCAAATCACTGAAATCATTCTCAATAGATGATATAGAAGCTATAAAAATTTTTTTAACTGAAGGTTAAATCACTAAAACTAAGCAATAACAAAACACGGTCTGACATGTTCCTTATCTCATTATGACCAACCATAAAGCTTTTTCTTATCTTGTAATCCTTTTTCCTTCATATTTATTTATTATCATATTCAGAATGCTGTGCTACACAGAATATGTAAAAAATATTCCAAATATAAATGCAATGCGATTCCGATGAAGACACTTGACGTTAGAAATAGGAATATAATACAATTGTTTACTTCTTAATTTTATATTTACTTATTTGTTTCTATTTTTCATGGGCAGATTATATGAATATATTACCATTTCATTCATTAAGGAAATTGATGATGAATTAAATTATTTGGCATTAAATTTAACTTTTACTTCATGTTAAGAAACGAAATAAATAGATAGTATTCAAGTCCTACAATGTGATTTGAATCAATGCAATATTTATTGCCCAGCACGCTTCTGACATAGCAAAAAGATATTGAAATTATCCAAAATTCCCATAAATGTTTCCAAGTTAATATCAAATTTTATTTTTCATAAAGATGGAGCATTTTTTATCGCATTTTCCAAAATTGTATCGATTTATTAATAATAACTGTAACCACATGGGTTATCAAATAAAAACCCACGAAGTTTAAGACCTGATAAGGCGAATATGAAATACAAAATTTATGGCAATTCTTGGCTCGGTGAGATTTTGCTTTTGTTGCTTCTGAAAAATATAGGAAAAAGTGAAAGATCATTATTTCCAAAAAATGCTCCCTTATCTTTATGATTTCTTATTTTCTTTACACTACCCTTTATGTTTTTTCAACTATGCTTTCTTTTTCTTTTTATCATCTGAATGTACATGTTTGTAGCATAAAATGCATTTTTCGATTCTCTCAGAATTTTTTACGCGCGCCGATAAAAATCTCTTATAAAATACATTGCTTCTGAGAAAAAAGAACGTACAGAAAAGTGACAACTTTAGCACCGAAAAAGAGGCAAGGCCGTATTCGAAATGCTCTGTAAGTCAGTTGAATTTAATTTTTTTTTTTCTTCTCAATTCTTTTCATTCTTTTCTTTTTCTCCGAATTCTCTCCTAAACTTTATTTTTATTTCACACTTCATTTTTCGGGATAAAAATTTGTGGCAATTTCATTCACAGCCGACGTAAAAGAGTGTTGCACAGTTTGTGAGAACGAATCACGTCTTTGGAAGGAACGAGGGATAATGTATCGCCTTCAAAATACGATTTCATTGAAGCAGGAATAGGACCTGCCATTTTCCATCTCGAAATCTTTTTCGATTTTCTTCCACCCCACCCCCTCACTTCTTGATGTAAATGACTGGGTGGCAGGGTTATGTCAGTCCCTGCCTTTCCGTGAGTACCAGCCATATCTTTCGTGATCGTAACTTCCTTCCGGTGAGCACGTCTCATTTATTTACGAGTGAAAATTTCCCCCATTTTATTTATGGAATTATATTAGTACCTGCTTTACGAAAAAGTGTATTCTTCTTTTCGCTCATTTATTTCGAATTTCGGTGTTTATGCTTCTGTTGGAAAGGAGAAAACATCATGGCTTATTCTAAAGTAATTTACGAAATCATCCAACGAACGAAATCTATCGTTTGATGTATTCATTTTTTAGTTATTTTTATTCCCAAATTGAAATAAATATTTACCGAAAAATATAACTAGTGATTTACTGCGTTTTGTGATGCTATAAATCCTAATAATGCATTTGTTATCTTACAATGAGAACATTTTACCTAAAAAAGTTATTTTTTTGTTTAATTGATTTTGTAATTTCCTTTGAAACTAATAATGACGCCCTCTGTCGGACGAAACTTAACTACTCTATAATATTGTTCGTAAGATGGTTAATGCCCTATTTTGTATAATAACTTTATTCTTACTTTAAAAATTTACCTGTTCTGCAATGTCAAAGCTTCTACGGCATCGATATAACCTTGTAGTTAATATTCTTTGTTTAATTAAGTCATTTTGGTATTACTATAAGGCATTTTTTATCTTCTCGAAAAATTGTAGCACTAGTTTTTTTTTTTTTTTTTTTTTTTTTTTTAAATTTCAGCCGAGAACTGGATATTTTTAGCATAGCCCTGAATGCACAAATTGAATTTTTTACGCAATTATTTCAAATTGTTTTCGATGTTCTTACTATTGTAATATGTCGAATTCGTAATATGTTACCAACAATATCTGTAAATATTCAAATAAGTATTGCATGTTCAATGCAGTAATTACTTCTAGAAAAACATTAATGGCACTCAAATTATTTATCATTTGAGAACATCTTTATGGATATGAATTCGTTCCTATTCGAGTTTTGTTTTATTTCATTGGAAATTAATATGATATTAATTTCCAATGAAATCCTGCTTGAACAATGTTCTAAATGACCTTTCTCAAAAAAATGAATGATATTTATTATAAATTACATAATATCATTGTATTCATATATGAGTACAATGATACATACATGAATACTCATACGTGAGTACATAATATCATTGTACTCATGTATGAATACAATGATATTATGTAACTCACTATATTTTTTATATCAATATATTTTATTTTTTCATATCTATAGGTGATGATATTTTAGAATTTTCTCAAATAAACCTTTTTATTATCGAATATTATTTATCATACAATTCTTTCGTAATCAATGTTTAGTTCATTTAAAAATTATTATAATATTTTTCCATACGTAAAAAGCATGATATATTTTCTTACAAAATTATTCTTCACTTTTTATGACTACCAAAGAAGTTATTATCCAAATGTTACATCTTGCATCGCAAGAGAAAGTTTCTAAGTTAATTCTGAGGAGAAAAAACGTTTCCCCGGAACTCAAAGGCAATAGATCCTCTTCCAACAAACTCTCCTTTATTAAAATGACCCGCAGTGTGTGGAGTGCCACATTTTAGGTTGAAAGAGTGATCGTTGATGATTGTTAACTAACAAAGACCGGCATTTTCAAAATTTCTCTTCGCCTAACTCCTTACAAGTTAAGGCACAGCTTGTTATTATTTTGAAGTGTCTTTCGCGTTCGGGCTTTTAAGAGTCCATTTTTGTTGCTCTCACTCTCTTAAAAGGAATGCATTTTTCTTTCTGCTAACTTTTAGACATCCCATGAAAAAGGAAACTTTCTTAGATAGTAAGTATGCAGTATTTTTTTTTATTTATTTTAATAAAGAAAGGAAATATTTTGTCTCAAATATTTTACCCTTACGCCAGGGTATTTTAATTAGATTTCGACTAAAAGACAGTAAATCATCATAAAAATTTATATTTTAAATGTAAAAATATATAATCATCACGTTGCTGGTATGGTTAAAAATACTATGATATTTTGACTGAGATATTCGTTTATGTAACAAAATTCAAAGAACTTTGATATTTTTATTTATTTGTTGCGAATCAAAAATATAAAACTTTCATTTTAATCTGCATTTTATTTTGTCTCTTTTTTTTTATTTTTAGTTTATTGATCTGCTTATCATTCATTTTTTCTAAAGTGTAAAATATGCACCGATATCTGTTCGATTCTTGCTTTTTTTCGTTATAATTATATATAATGGAAGCATTTGAAACATTTAAACTGACTCTTGTTTTAATTTTTTTTTTCAAAATTATATAGGAAATTTGTTTTTGATGTTATCAAATTGTACATAATTTTATATGCTGCGTGGCCTTACTTACATTCGTTTATTCTGAAATAATTTGAATAATATGGATATTATAAAAGATTGTAAAATATTTGATTTTAATTCAGAAAACTGACGGCACTAAATGTTAGCTTATATTATTGTTACATCATCTAAGTTATTTATATAATCGAATAATTTAACTGTTAAAGCATAAATAACTGAACATTAATTGAAAAAGGGTTAGGATGAGCTTTCTACTATACTTCATATAAATGGAAACAATGTGGAAATTCTTTTGTATATTTAGCGAAACTGAATTCACATTATATATTGTCTGCATTTTGGAATATTCGCATTTTTTCATTTTGACAGCTTCTGCATTAGCAAAAAATAAATGTATATTATTGCTACTGGCAATAATCTGCGCTTAGTCAATGCTGTTAAAATGTATAAAATACGAATATTATAAAGTTATTCTCGCCAAAATTTTTCAACGCTTACAACAAAAACTGAAGCGTTTATGATTAAAATTTATTCTTGAGCAGCATGACGTCAGAACACCAAATAGAAGAATATTGTATTTGGCGGGTAGCTGCCCTATCCTTGATGTCCTTCTCGTAGTATGGGATTGAAGAATCTAATCAATAAAGGAGTTGATCTCGGTTGATTTCTTTTACTTAATATACTATACATAATGTCTAACTTCTTATCATTGATGATAATTCTGTAGTGATTAGAAATTAGGCACTATACCCTATCACTACTTGATGCTGTATAGAGAGTAGAATACCAGGTTAGTAATCGATCTTAGCAATTGTTTAGTATTAATAGGATTTAACCTTTTATATATATCCCAAAAGTCAATTGTCCTTCATTATCCATTTGTTATTTATGATTATTTGGTATTTAAAGTGTAAAGAATGGGAAAATATTGCATTTTTTCCCATTAGAAATTTTATAAAATTTGTACCTGTAACTGTAATTAGCTTTGTAATTTCCTTTCTTAAGTTCTAAGATTACTTTAATCGAATCCCTTCATTAATTAAAAAAAATAGAATAAAAAAAAAGAGAAGGTAGCTCGTTTTTATTAATATCTTATTTTTTGTTCGGAACAAGCAAAGAAATTAATACGAACACTTTTCTTTTTTTAATTCTTTTAATGTTATGCCAGCAAAATGCTGCCCCAAGTGAGGCTCATAAATCAATAAAAAAGCAGCTTAGTTTGTCACATCGGGGAAACTTTTTCGTGGATTTCCTATTTTGAAATTCCGGGTGTTACATCTTATCTTCCGCCATCGCATCTTCTTTTCAACTGAAAAGAATAATGCCTTTTAAAGAAGTTACTACTTTGGTAGAAAAAAAAGAAAATTGAGGAATTAGAGGATGGGGAAAAGCACATACAAGCATTCATACTCCGCGTAATATTTATCTGCTTGTAACCCCTTTCGCAGACGCCAGCTAAGAAATCTCTATTTATCATCTTGTAAATGCTTGCGAAGGTAGGGGTAGAAGTGGGAAGAAGCAACGGTAGCATCAGAATAAATACATTTCATCTTTATCTTTGGATCTGTGGAATTAGTCCCTTGAGTTTTTCATCAGATATGGAAAAGAAAAAAATTCTGCCGCGAAAAATGTTAACTGCCCACAATTTTTCACATTTCCAGGAGATGGGATAACATCATTTAACATTACCCACAATGCCTCTGGTTTAAAACAATTTTTTTTGTCACTTTAGAAATGTATTAAGATAAACGTTGTTTTTTGAAATGGAAGGTATTTATTTCTTAATCATGATTATACAATTATTCTTAAACCAATTACAAATTATAATTTTAGATAAGCGAAGTTTCTTTGAATCCGATTCCGGAGATAATTAAGGATTCAATCCTTCAGAGGCTTTTTTATAATCTTGGAATTGTTCAAAAATAGGTTCTGTGTTAATTTAAAGTTGGTAAAATTGAATCATTTGCGTAATGGTGTTTGTGGGGGAAATTATTTCATTCGTGACAAATCTCTCCACCAATGATGTATACATATATATGATACTTATGATGAGTTCAGAGTTTGAGAAAATAATATTGATTACTACAGAAATCAGCATAAAAGGAATTTAAAACATACATATATATTTCTTAAATTCTCGAAGGCGTTTATTCTGAATAGAAAATATGAAATTTTGGATGAAGAAGTGTAATAAATGTGTGATTGACAGAAATAATAGATTTTAGAAATCGTATATCTACTGAAAATTTGTGCAATATAAAAAACTGTGTTTTTTAAAGTTAAACTTGATTTTTTTAAGTGATTAATTTATAGAAAATCATCAAATGCTTTAAAAAGAAGAGAAAGATTTGAAGAAATAATTAATGATTTTAAAGTCACCGCTTCGTGACTAAAAGTAGAAAGTCATTCTACTTTCTAGCTTTCTTTTCGAAGAGCAAATGCGTTAATTTATGCGTTAAAAATTTAACGCATAAAATTAAATTAGTCCTATGTCCATTATAAATATTGTACATGTAAAATGAAGAACAATCTGTCTGGAACAAAATTCATCTATGTTGATATTTTCCATATTATGTATGTTACATTGTGCATTTTACATTTCTGTTCTTACGTATATATATTGCATTGTGCAAAGACGTAATGGTCTGTTTACAGATGATAGTATATATTGCAACTGCTAAGTAATTGATCTCTTGACTGACAATGTGTCAATCAATGAACTAATTTATTGTTAATTTCTTTGTCTATATAATGGTTTTTTGTTAATATTGATCCCCTATAAAAGTCATGCAAATTCATTTATACTTTAAAGTTACCTCTAGATGAAATTTTTTCTACTGTGACCTATGCCACGATGGTGAAAATTATCCTGGGGTTGGTCAGTATAATCACAATAGTTTCAATATAAGCAAAATAGAATTCATGATTTTTCATTTAAAGCAATTTTTTTATTATTATTATTCTAATGGATACTACCGTCGATCACACCAATTCTACATAATTTTTACCTTAAATATTTGTGCATATAAAATTGTTTACTTTAGTCATTCTACGCTGCTACCAAAACTAATGACTCCTTGGTTCCGAAGCAACCAAGTCGATATATTTAATTAAATTGTAATTTGTTTCTGAACTTTCGGTGGAAATCACATTTTAAAACAATACAAAAGCGGTATGTATGTATTTATTTCAAGTAATCTTTATTGCAATGTAACCATTTTAACACCCTAGCTACATTTTTACACCCGGCACATTCCCTTTCGCAATTTCGCGTTCATTACCTCACAATTATTTAAACTTTCTTTTTCAAAATGCCCGCGCTATCACATCTTTGCGACCTTAGAACTTGAATGTAATTAAAAATCTGCTTGAGTGACAAAGAAAACTTAATTAAAATGTTCTTTCGCTGTTTTGTTTACTTCTTCCGTTCTGACTGCTCTGCGCAAACAACGTATTTTCACAAAATGTGTCCTCGGGAACTCTTGAGTTTGGATGAATATATTCCTTTCACTATTTTTTTTGTCCTTTTTCCTTTTATTTGTTCTTATGCAGAGAATGTTTTATCTCCTTAAAATTAATCGAATTCTTGCTAGAATGTTATAAATTTCTAAGGGTTGAGATATTTGATTGAATTTATATTTTTTTATTTTGAATAAAAAAACTTTTTACTGAAATTATGTTTTTTTCTTTTTTGTTACTTATTATATAGCGAATACCAATATAAGAATTTATCGTTAAATTTCTAGCCGAGAGACTTTAAAAAGTCATGAATGTATCCAATATAAATCAGGTTCCGTTATTAGAAAATTTTATATTAAAAACGTTAAAGTGTATATAAGATATTTTTTATGCTTTCGTGATTTTTTAAGAAACATATTATTAAATAATATAAGTGTAATATATGCATAAAGCTAAAAATTAAATTTTCCAATTTTATTTTGTCTTATAAAATAGTTTTATTTAAAAATAATTTCCATCGCTCTGTTAAATTTTAAAATTTTATAAATAACATTGAAACTTCTTATTTATTACAAAAACTATTATGAGTTTTTCAACCGACTTAGATGTGACAAATTTTTATTTGATTTTATACAATAAAATATTCTTTAATATACGCTATATCTATCTAAATTATACTATACTTATAATTTTTATTTTGTAAAAATCATTGAATGTCAATAAATTTTTAATACTGGCACTCTGAAACACACCTACATTTTAAGAGTAAAGATTAACTAATTAATTCCAATAATTTTTTTATTTGGTGCTCTTAATATATTAGTAAATATACTTATCCGATTTTTTTTTTTATTTCTAATAGCCGGCACTCTTGAGCAAGTAAGTACATTCGGGCATTTGCCGCAACAAGGCCGGAAACTGCTACTCATTTTATCGTTACCCAGTGGGCACCTGTGAACCAAGTCACGGAGGTAGAGCGGGCTACATTCATCCATCATCTGAGGAAAGAACAAGAAACACAGAGAGAGAGAAAGTAATCCATGCCCGAGCCGGGATTCGAACCTAGGTCCTCCCTATCCGTAGTCAGTTACGCTAACCACTAGACAGGTTGGGAGGCGTTTACGAATTCGATTCGACTATCATTTCAACAAAGTATTTACAATTCCGCTATCATCTTTAGTTATATGATAAGTTGATATTAGATGATGTTCCAACAATCGTTTTCCACATTATTCAAATAATGAAAGTTCTCATTGATTATTTTTTTTATCATTCAGATTTGTGTCAGTCA
This sequence comes from Latrodectus geometricus, assembly GCA_026290005.1. NCBI lineage: Eukaryota > Metazoa > Arthropoda > Arachnida > Araneae > Theridiidae > Latrodectus > Latrodectus geometricus. The sequence goes on along the minus strand of JAPDSC010125614.1, from coordinate 128,678 downwards.
GTAAGAAATAAAGTATCCATTTCAAGTTTTCTAAATAAATTATAACAGTATTATGTAGTAAGTAGATTTAACATGTTTCATCATTAGGAATACTCTAATAAATCGGAAATATTTAGTTTGTTCAGTTTTATAAAATGATATGTGAATTTTAAAAATGCTTAAACTTAATTGCTAAAGTTCAATTAGATTTTATGTATTATACATCTCGATTTTTTTAGAAAATATTTTTTTAAATATTTTATGTAATTAATATAAATTTCCTCCCCCTATAAAAAATGAAAGAAGACAAGAGATTATCACAAAATATGCTCAGTAAATCGCTTATGGCATTCATTATCTTAATAGAAAAAAAGGTTTCTCTCTTTTAATTTAAATACATTCGAGGTCTTTTGAGAGTCACTTAAGATGATAACGCACTGCTCAATAAAATCAACTGCTTTCACGCTTGAAATCTTTTGAAAAAGTAAAGAAAGTGGCACGAATTACTTCCTCTCAAGCATACTGCCACCTCTGAAAACATACAGGATCCATTTTCAACGCCAAACTCCATTAGGAGTAACGAGACGAAGTTTGAATGGAAATTGTTTGCTGGGTAAATGGTTGGAGGGGTCCTGATGGTGCGAAAACATGAAGAAGTGGGGGAGCTGCTAAAGATGAGCTTTTGATGATGTGAGTTATGACTCCCTGGTATGAGATGGGAGATCGAGACTCATCTGGGAAGAGATAGCTTCCAGGAGAACTTGCTGCTCCTGTCGCGGACACCTGGTGTTCCGTGCACTTGTCAATAGTTTCTCTCTTTCAGCGTAGGCAGTTGCATCTTAAGCGATTTTGTGTATGGTTTCTTTATTGGTTACATCGCTGATGAGCTTCGGTTTACGTCAAAACAATGCGAAGATTTGTTTGGTGAGGGTGTTAGTTATAGTTTTCTTATGCTAGTGCAATTCTTTTGATTTATGCATTACTTTGTGACATTTCTTTATACCAAGAGTTGATGAAATTATGTGTCACATTTGTGGAATTACCAAATGCTTAATGAAATTGAGCCATCGTTATTTTTGATGACGTGTGATGTATTTTTTGGTATGTACGTGTGAGGTTTGTGTTAAAACTATAGTTCACAAAAACATAAATATTTACATAATATTACTATATAATAAATATTACTATAAATTTTCAGTAATGTTTTCCATCGCTGTAAAAACGTCATATTCTATAATATGGTGACATTCAAGATTTATGTTTAACTTAACGTTTTTTCTCCTACAAAAATTTAAGCTTGTTGGTTCTAATGTGAAATACAAATTTTAACGTAGTTCCCAAGAAGAATCTTGGTCATCAATTAAAGAAATATTTACCATCAATTCTTGTCAGTAAATACTTCTTAAATTAATACTTAGTTACTTAATTAATACTAAGTTAAATTAATACTTACTATAAATTAATAGAAAGATTAACAAAAAGATTGAAAAATTTGTTAGGGGCTTCAATAGGAAGACTCTGAAAATAAATAACAACAAAGTTAAAAGAACATTTTATTACATAATTACTTAAGTTCCATCCAAGATATACACACGCATATGCATATAATTTGAATCACTAAACTATATCATAAATTTCGATTTTCACAACGTGATGTGCCACCTTTCATTAGCTAAAGAATTCTGTATAAGGAGCAGTTGCTAAGTTTTTTTAAAAAATTATTGCGTGGATTAATATCATGTGACTTATCCTGTGGGCCTGTGGTATTACCATGCTCTTCAACCCTCTTCTGAGCGACAAGTCCTGGGATACCAGCTACTGTTGAATAACGGAATGTAGCTAAGCGTTTTTGTCTTTTACATACACATTTGTTGGGTTAGTGCTTGAGAATTTTCTAGATTTTCGTCTTTGCGACATGTGAATATGAGCCTAAACGCCCATTATGACACTAACTGGAATCCAATATTGACCATAGCCAAAAACAAAAACTAGACAGAATTTTAATTTGGTAAAGACTTGGAGTTAAATATATGGAAAAAATGAAATGTGTTATCTCATCACCTCATGCTTTTTCCCTGGTTAGTGCTGAATTTTATTCACAAAGTATTGCAATACAAGCTCTTGTTTGTTTATATTACGATGTCACAACACCGCTAAGTGGACAGTCAGAAGACCGATTTACCAAACTTTTTAAAACTTCTGATTTTATGCTCTTTAATTTTATAATTTCTCTTTTCATATAGATTTTACATAATTAGAAAAGATTTACAAATCATAATAAGAAGAATCCAAATGTGCCATCTGCTCATATTGTGACAATTAAAGAAATTATCCATCATGTATTTTCAAAAATAATAATTTCCTAAAATAACAAAAGCAAAATTATTTTTACAAACAAAATTAATTTAATGCATTTATTCTTCATCTTCTGAGTATTGAATATTCATTTTAATTATCTCTTTAATGTCTAATTTCTATTCCAATTCCAATTGCTTCACTATCAATTCAATGATGTATTAATTTCTGTAAACGTTTTTATACCTGCAATTATTTCTTTGTTTGAAAATTAAGCTTCACATCAAAGATTTACCTGTGAGAGATACTGATTAAGTATATAAATCTTCGTCATTGTTTAAATCACTGACGATACTACATTATTTTAAACGATTGTATCTTTAAACATAGTGTCTTCTCTTTGTTTCTTGTAAATTCTCTAACGTTCTATCGAAATCCATAATCCTTCTGAGGAATTAATTAAATTTTGTGTTTAATGCTCCCAGCAATGTAAATATGCATCTGTTCGCAACAGTACCGTTATGTCATTTCTTCACAAATAAACACTTCGGAATTAATTATTTCCCATTTCAGTTCCTCGTTTTCTCTCGGAAATATAAATAAGTATTAATTTAGGTAACTACTCTGAAAAGATGCTAATTAAGTCAGTGTGCAGAGTTCAGAATTTTAATTGGGTATTATGTGAGATTATATGTAAATTTCATAATTTACTCCTCGAGCTTCTTATTTTCTCTTTCACCCGGTAGCCTTTTACACATTCATCCAGCTAATTGTTTTCATTCCTTATCAACATATCGCTGTAGCAAAAGTTGTAATCCTTTCTTGTTGAGTTGTTTCATTGATTTCGAGCTGCATTAACATTTCCTTTCTAATGGAGGAGATGTTTGTTTTGAATGATGCGGAGATTTGATGTATTTCATTGAACCAAGTTTCGTATAAAGAAGTTCATAAATTGCGATTCGGTTACTGTATTTTTCATTTAGTTATTTACTCAGTTAAATTAATAACAGTCACACATAAAGAAATGCTATGAGCACTAAGTCCATTTATGTGATTTCCCTTTTTTATTCGTTTTGTGTGTTGATTTATTAATTAATGTGTGTATACTTCTTCCTTACTATATTTTTATTTTTTATAATTTATTCCCAAATTCGCAACAGCAAGCATTCCTGTGAAAATATTAGAGAATCATCTAATCATATATGATTAGGAGTAATTTAGAATTTTCAAAATTTGACTATTTGCTTAAATTTATGTGTTTTTTTTAATATTTTCTGCTTTCATTCGAAACATGTATATGCGCTCCCATTTTTCTTCATAAATAACACATAATATATTAATATATTTAATTAAAATAGATTGAATTAGACAAATTACTGAAATTATAATGTGAAGTACGAAAGGAAGTTGTTTATATTTTTTATTAAATCTATTTTGACTATTTTCAGTAAATATGCTATATTATAATCTATTTAAAAAAAAATTTTAATCTAATCTACTCAAAACTTTATTTGATTGTTTGATATCAATGCAATTTTTTGTCAACATCTATTATCTATAATAATCTATCTATCTATAATAATGTTGTATATTAATGTCAACATCTGTTATCTGATTTTATCACATATATATTACAAAATATTTATATAAAACTAAATGTAAAAAATGACTAAACAAATGAAACTCGTATTATCAAAAAATTTATATAAATTTTAAATTCCCTTTAATTAAAAAATATTTTATAATCTATTAAAAAATACTTGTTTGAAAAAATCTTTTAAAGTTTTGCAAGAACATAGCCTATGCTTTATTAAACTGAAAAGCAAATAATTAACCGTTCGTCTCAATGTATCTCTCTGTTGTGTGTGTCATAATTGATTTGACTACTTTTTTTCAATAATGAATTTAAAAAAGAATGCTTATGTCTTCTTTAAAGATCTATTCCAATTCATATGTAACAAATTGTTCTTCTTTTATTTTCAAATGACTGCTTTGCCTATAAACGATAGGTCTAAAAACAGTTTTATGCGTTTTTCTGAAACTAATGCCTGAAAAAGCTGTAATTATCTACATTTTAAATATATATTATTTATGTAATAGATAGATTTAATATTCGAAGATGTGATTAGCTTTTTATATCTCTTGAAGTAATTTTTATTATTATTTTATGCAAACAATTTATAAATTTTAAAAAAGAAAATGATAAGATTTTCAGTGTGAATACGAAAATTCAAAATTTGTGTATTTTCAACTAATGAAATATTAAAAATTTATATATGTTCTTTGAAAATGAAAATATTTTTAATTGATCGGTATTTGTTATAAAAAATACATAAATTATGTCATATTTTATTTGAAATGTTGCTTTAAGTTTGAGATATGAACATAAAAAGTTCAACAAAAAATATTATTTTACATTAAGCAATATACTAATGTAGTAAATAGGTTAAATAGTATACAAATGTATTTTCTAATGGATATAATAAATTACACCATGACAATATAATAAATGTAATAATGAATAGACAAAATAATTTATCTTAAATTTGGTATTTAAGAATCAATATATCAAATATGGTTTACTAATAGACTAAATATTATCATTTTTTTAAAATTTGAATTATTAATTTTTAATTCAGTCATTTTTGGTGTGTGAAATGTTAATTTAAACAATAACGTACAAATTATCACGCATTGGCAAAATGTTTTTAAGAACAATAATTACATTTTTCCCTGTAATTATGAACTTCGAACAATCAAAAAACTAACTATAGCTATATTTCAAAATTATCGAACATATCTCATGAGAATATGGATACAATATTTTGAAAAGTGCTATATTGTAATGTTTAGTGTTAGATTTTATTTCTTAAAATTGGAAGGCAAATACGAATTTTGAAAATATTCAATTTATACTAAAACACCATTTTTTAAAAAAAACACCATTAAAGATGGAAATGGTACCGAAGGAAACTCATTTAGTAAAGTAGTAAAAAGGTAATTGCTTTTCAAGTCATTTGAAGAGGTAAGTTCTGAAGTACAAAATAGCTTATACCTTTTCCTTTTTAATAATTATATAAAATTTTATTTCCGTTCTGAATGTGTGAGCTGTCACTTTATGAGTTTAATTATGAAGGAGTCGTTTTATATTTTCTAAGGAATTAAATTAGCTTTATTTAAATTACTTGCGTTATTTATGACTCTTTTTGATTACACCATTTCGTTTCTCTTGATTACATTATTTCGTCTCCGTTTTTATTTGAGTGCAAAGCGGCATAATAAGAAAGATTTATGTTTAAAAAGTTTTGGAATGAAAAGAATCTCGAACTGTATATATGTATACAATTATAATAAACATGTAAGTTTTCAGAAAAACATATTAAAAGAATTACTGTTCGATACCGCCCATAACACACTTTTCATTAAGCAAATGTAACTGTTTTTGGTCATTATAATCGCCAAATGTTTTGTCCTCAATTAACAAATAAATAACAAATTGTTTACTTTTTTGCAGGAATTGCCTCATTGAAAAGTATGCTTTGCAATGATTCTATGGAGTTTCTTTTGGAATTAAAGGTATTTTATATCACTCCCTTTTTGGTATTTCTATAATTATTTCTGCAAATTTCGACAATAAATATTACTTTTGTGGTTATATGTTGGCAATTTAGTTTCTTTCAATTTATTTTAACAACTTTATTAGAATGAAAGAAATTTTTGCATTTGTAACGTTATGAATAGTTATAAAACCAAGCCATCAGTTGTTTTAACTTTGAATAGTTAATTTTAGAACCATATTAAGAAATTGATAGTTTAATTCATAATGTGATGTGATTAAGACTTGGATATTAAAGTATGGGCACGATCTGTTGCAACATTTTAAACCACTTAGTTGTACGTGTGCAAATAGATTTATATATTTTGATTCACAATTTGTTATTTCTAATTATCTTAACTTAGAATGCCTCTTAAAAATATATACCTGCAATCAAGCAACGAATAATTAATCAAGCTGCAATAATGTATTATGAATGTGAACTCTTAAAAAACTCCTTTAAGATCTCAGTATAGCATCTGTTATTGAATTTAACTTATTTATCATATTCGCCAATATATTCGTTTACATTTGTAGTTTAAAGTATAATATTGCGTTGTTTTTATATTGAATTTATTATTATACGTCCTATTTAATATTATATGTCATTTTCATGTGCTAGCATCAACTTTTAGTCAGTTAATAGTCGATTAAGGACAGTTTAACTAGTCGTTAAATTGCTGTAACAACTAATGAAATGATTAAAGCGCACTTAATCTTTAACTGAATTTTAGCATTATCTATTATATTAATGCGAATAGTTATATGAATTGCACTCAAGGGACGGTCTCATTTGACTTCTAATCGAATTCAATTTGAATTAAAAATTGATAAAACATAGATTATATAGTTTTGTTTTATTCACTAATTGTAGCGTTAAATTAAAATATTAACCGGAAGCCATTATGTACATTTCGCGTTCATTTTAGAGAAAATTCATTTCCACTTTCAATTTTAATGGTTCTTTCAAAAATGAATTTTTTATTTATTTTTTCTTCTAAAAAAGCATTCTCCGTCTAGTTACGAAAAGTTTCACTTCGCTGAAACTGTAGTCACGTGACCCAGGAGTGTAGTTAATCAACGAAAAAGATACTTTTCGCTATTACTTGGACCGTGAATCTCCGCGCACACACAATAATTCTCAAGCACCTATCACCCTTTTCCGAATTAATGATCTTCCTTTCTCTATTTTACTTCCTCAATTCCGATATCGATATCCTTTTTCGTGGGACTTTATCGTTATCGGCAATAAAGGCCTCTCCGTGATTGCAGAACCCTTGGCTTGCATCTTTTTTTCTTCTATCTGCTCTCAGATTCTCCTGTTCTTACCTTTATTAAAGGTGTTACTTTTTTTTTTTGCTGTTTACTTTCTTTTATGTAATCTCATGGTTTCATCATTCCTTAAGAGTTATTTGAAATTGGATTTTCAGAAAGTAATGAAAGGGTTTACTTTTGTGTTACTTTTCTTTCGCTTAAAAATAAGGAATAAGTGTTAATTACGAAAGTATTGTTTGCAGAAGGAGAAACGCGCTTTCTCTCTTTCGAAAATGGAAAAATATTTCCGAATGGCGAGCTCGTTTATTTAATTTGAAATGATAGCGCGCCAAAGTGCAAAAGTTGGCTAGCGTTTGGGATCAGTTGAAATAATGATTTTCCTACTCGAGCTCGTGTAGCATATTTTTTACGCAGAAGGTGGAATGTAAAACAATTGTATTAGAGCTTTAAACTTTCGTATGAAATGTCGAATAAGTTCTAATTATTTGCTTAATAATATTACTTTTTTAAAAGATTTGTGCTGAATTATTGTTAGAATTTCGACGAAAGAATGCTTAATTTTAATTTCTTGTTTGGAGGTGTATGTTTATGGAAATTGTATTTGCAAAGAAATTCCTTTATATAACATTTCTATTTCTTCCTTTAAAATCATTTTGATACTTATTCGATTTTTCGTACTGCAAATTAAATATACTGAAATCACATTCACATAATGTACAGCAAATTTCTTATCCCATCCTTATTTTAGCAATCATTTTTTGCCGCTAAAGAATCCAAATAAACTATTTAATAATTGATGATATTATTTTAATGAAAGTATGAACTCACAAATATTTTACACTATCATGTTTTCCTAAAAGTAACATTTAGTAACATTTTATGCTTGTTCTAATAAAAAAAAAGTATTTAAGAAATAATTTACTTCTAAATATTATATTTATGCCCTCTCTATATGCCATTATCCATAACTTCCATATTAAAAGAAACAAAATGGCATTTGTAAGAAGAACGTTTTAAATTTAAGTTTTTTATTTGCAAGAAGATAACTTCTTGATAAAAATGCTTTCTTTTATGTATTTATTATTATTGATAGATTTATATTGTTTATAAACACATATATTTCAATTTTTGCAATTATTCTACTCATGAGCTGAAAAATTACAATTAAAAAGTAAGGTGTATGTTTTTCCCCCCAAATAGTTTTCCTGTAATCATAATATTATGAAGGAATTATGATATTGTTATAAGGTTATAGTTTTATTTCTTCCGAAAATAATCTTTCTTTTAATAGTTTCTTATATAAAATGGTTGTTTTGAATACTTTAAAACTATAAAAATATTTTGATCTATAAATTGCTCTCAAAAATTCTAAATTCTGTGTTCCACAATGATCTGAAATAAATTCCACACACACACACACGCACACACACGTGTGTGTGTGTGTGTGCGTGTGCGTGTGCGTGTGTGTGTGTGTGTGTTAAAAATGAGCCATTGTTTTTAGGCAATTTTTACTTTAGAAATTTTAAAATAACGTAAAAAATTTCGTGAAGGAATGGAAATACTTAAGGGTTAATATATTTCCAAAATAAAAATAGCAGCTTTTTAATGAGGTTAAATAAAAGTGCTCAATAAAATATTATCCTACAAAAGATCGTACGCTAGAAGAATATATGCATTTGAAATTGGTTTTCATTGAAATATATGATTTCAACTGATTTGCTAAGAAAAATCTTTCGATCTATTCTGGCTTTTAGTGAGTAACAATGGAGTTGTCAAAGCTATTTTTCTTCAAGTATTAGGGACCATTTTTTACTTTTTTCTTTATCTATTACCGCACCATTTGTCTCGAAGCGCCAGAACCAAAGTTTCGACAAATTCGAAATAAATCTTAAATCCTTCACTTATTTGACTGTATAGTTCTAAAATTTTCCCCAGTATTCAGCATTTATTTATTTTTTTGTTCGGCTCACTTTTAAACTAAATCGTATTCCCGGTTAATTTATTTGTAAAAGAATTGTTATTAAAATTCCCATGTTTTTCTAAAATTCATTTAAACTGAAAATTTGAGTTAGGAAATTTTATAATTTGAAAATCGAGTAATTTGATAATTTTTAAATTTTACAACTCTAATGTGCTTTGCACGTGTATTAATCAAATCGTTATTCTATATTAATTTCTGCCCTAATAATTTCACCTTATTCATTAAGATTTGCTCATTTGTGTAATCAGATGTCGCAGATAATTATCAGATGCTAAAAATTTTGTTTTCCTAATAATTTTTTCTTATTTACTGAGGAATTAAGTTTAAAAGGACGTTCGTGTTTTATACTTAAAATGGTAATTCGAAAATAATGTAAGATAATAATTTAATTTTTTATTGTTTTTAACAATCGAAAAAAAAATTATTTAATTGGTAATTCTAAAAAAAAAATTCTAAAATATCCTTATCGATTTTTTCTTTTGTTAAATATGTTAAGTACCTTCTATTGTAAATATGATAATATTGTGATTATTAAAACTTTTATTGAGAAAGAGATACTATGAAATTTCATGGATCTCGATTCATTTAGGTGTGTTCTCCATTTGTTACCCTAAAAGCAAATGAAATAAATAAATAAACCAAAATATATTAATGTATAATTTCACATTAAAAGTTCTTTAATGATCACGCTCAGGATAAAATGGCGATTTGTTGGATCTTGGCTTTGTTATGTACCGTCGGGCTGATGAACTGTTATATGTTTCTTAAGACCGTTCCTTACCTGTTTAAAGAAAGTTACATAAGTTTTGCATTTGATTTTCTGCCTATGCATTTATGAAATTTAGTACTTCGGAGTTTTATAGGCTTCTTTCCTTGCAACGTGTAAATATAGTCCGAAAGGTTGAGTTGACCTTACCCAGCACGATGTTAGAACTTCGGACTTTTGAGTTTTAAGCGCGAAACATTACCACTACGCCACCAGGCTCCATTTGTTATTATTTATTTTCGAATAATATTCCTTTTATAAGAAGGTCGTGGTAACCTGGTAAGGAAAGGCATTATTTTCGTGACTAGAAGGTAACTGGTTCTATATCTGATCCATTGGAATATCTGATGGTCCATTCACGTTAGAAGCTGCTTAGGATTCAATGTTTCTCCGCTGGTGATGAGTGACGTAGTGTTAAAGGTGCCAATTCGTGTTACGACATCGCGACTTATTAGTGATCAAAAACAAAAGCTGGACTTGATTGCTTGTTACAGCTTTTCAGGTCATAAAAAAAATATCCAGAAAATCGCACAAGCAAACAACCCCAAAACTTTATTTTAAAACTCTCATAACTATGATAACGGAATTATTTTTTTATTTCACAAATGAGCTTTTTTTGTGTGTGTATTTCGATGTATTTTATTCAACATAGGTATATAAGAATAGGCCATTGTGTTATTTTACTGACTTTTAAATTGTTAAATTAAATTAGTGAAATTAATTTATCAAAATAACCTAGATGTATATGGTGTGGAATAATGTATTTTATTTTTATTTATATCTTCCTTATATTATCCATAAAGAATTTTGGTAATAATTTGTCACTTAAGGTTGTAATTAAAATGTTCCTTAAGGTTTTATAGCGATATTTGCAATGGAATTCACAGCTCAGGTTAAACTTTTGCTTGCTTTAAAATATTTTTTTAAAAAAAATAATGTGAATAATGCTGTTACATTTAAAAACTACAGTAAACATGTTTAAAGGTTGATCTTTCGATCGGAAGCTAAAGGAATGAACCTGGCCCAAGAACTGTCATGGTGATATTACTTTTTCATATCAAATTAGTAGACTAATGTTTTGTTTCGAAAGATGTGAAGATAAGAGAAGAGTGCCGGTTTTTGTATGCCCTCTTTCCTAATATTCTCTTTCCTAAACTGTGAGTGAGAAATGATAAGAAATAGATAAAAAATTCCTTGATACTTTTATATATTAGAACAGTTTTAGACGCAAGTTATAATAATCTAACTTGCGTCTGAAACTGTTTCTAAAAATATTCATGAAATAATGATACAATACAATACACAAATTTAATTTAAAATACAGATTATGCTTGAATTAGTTTGATTATTTTAATTTCACGTGGGTAAAATCTATGTCTGAAAATCTATAACAAGAAATCGTAATATCCGCAACCATATTTTTTGCGACAACTCCTGTCCTTTTAGCCTGTTTTCTAAACCTACCTTGGCAAAATATTAAATATATATTAAAATTTTTATTTTCCACGTCAGTGTGTTAGGTTAGGATTTAAAATGTCTACCAGAAGTTAGAAGACGTTTCTTTGTTGAACAAAAAACATAAAATGTAAAAAAATAACTGTAGTGGTTCAAAGAAACTACAGGGGAAACGTATTTTGTAACCCTTTGAAAAGTGAAGCAACTAAGCATAGAGCCTTCTTTGAAGGAAATAGTTGAGTAAAATGGCGACAAAACCTTTACTTGCTTTTTAATAGTTTCTGAAGGTTCTTTTATAAAAATAAAAGTATTTGAAGTGAAAGATGTTCTTTAAAATTCTTGTTCGTATGTTTTACAGAAAATAACATTACAGTTTGATAAAATTTAAAAGCAAATAAATAATCGTCCTTGAAATAACATTTTTTTCTTTGCCGTAATTTATTTTCGTCTGGAAATGTTTTCCAAAATTTCAAAAGTTAAGAATATTGAATTATTTCTTTAGCTTTGTGCATCACTGAATTTTTCATCATATGGTATTACAACTACTTTTTCAAAATGGTAACAAGATGTGTAAAGAAAAAGATATAGTAATTTAAAGAAGAAATTAAGTGAAAAATTACTTTTTTACGCCTTTAATGTTCTTAGAGATTTTTTAATGTAAACCACGTTAAAGCTCTGTGAGTGTAAAAATTTTCACTTGATTTAAATACTCTAATGTTTATTGTAAATTTAATAATTCTGAAATTGATTTCAGTTTTACTTTCTGCTATTGTTAACAAAACTGCACTTTTCTATATTCGCAATGCACTTAAATCTTTAAAGGGTTTTAATAAAAATTTATATTATTAGACTTTTTTTCTTTGAAAATAGTAATTAAACTTACTTTTTAAAATTTAAATTCGAGGTATATACGAGAACATCTTTTACCATTATTTCCAAAACAAAATTAAATGTCAATTCTTTTCCTAGTGAAATCAGACTATTATGCATATTCTTTTTAAGCTCAAAATCTTGACCGAAAATTGCTTTGCGTTGAATATATTATTGAGAATAATAAGAGAGAAGGATACTACTGATAATGAATTACATTGTAGCTGAAGATACTGTGCAAAATCTACATGTAAGAATGCTTGCTTATGTATATAAATCTTATTATATATAAACCAACATTTTATAATATAAACCAAGTCTCAAAGGAAAATCTCAAATCTAAACTTTCCAAATATGAATCTCAAAGACGGACGTCTACAAACTAGAAATGCATTGTTCAGCACTGGCGGAATCGAATGATATTTTATTCTGAAGACTTATCTAATGTGATTGATTTTCTCATAATTTGTTCGAATAATTAGTTTTATACCCGCTTACTTTTACTTAAACTGAGATAGTTTGATTTGTCTTTTTTGAACACGTGGACTAATTCGAGTATAATCTACAATTTTTAAATGGATTTCATAACATTTCAAACACCGACGTTCCAAATGGAATCAAATCTTATAAACAGAACCCAAAAGCTGCATTTGTTGCTACCACTTTGTCTTTAAAGTCAGTGTAAGTTCATCCATATTTGATTTACTGAAGCAGGCATTGTTTTAATAAAACCTATGACTCACGGTGTCAGTAGGATGTGAAAAATTAAAATCCGAATAAGAACTTTCGTCATTTGTCTAAGACTTATGAGGTACAATATTTAGGTACATATAATGAGATGCTTTAATGTCTGTTATCATATGCAGGATATGAAATTTTTAAGTAACATATTTTTTTTGTTAAATACACCCTATCTATAAGAATACTAAATTAAGAAATACTGTCTCATTTTATCTATGTATTGAATTTAATTGCTGATTCATAAATTCAAGTATTATTGAATTCCTAAGATCGTTTCTTTACTTAGAACAACCTCCGTAGCATCCTCTATACAAAGCAGAATTCAGTACAAAAATTTAGCTGAGAACTTCTAACAAGAAGAGATTTACATCTGTGTTGAAACAGCGCAACTTTAATTATTTGTTAATGAAATTTTATTTGGAAATTGTGTTTTCATGTTATAGCTTTTCATTAAATTGCAGGCTGCTTCGTTATTAATTTGTAAATCATTGGATTTTAAGTTGTTGTTGTCGAGTGCCAGCCAGGCCGGCAATACGGGGTGCGCTGCTCCACTTTCCCAACTGAACCATATTTGGTGTGGAGTCCGACTTCCTCAGTACACACATGCCATAGGTATCCGTTGATAGGGTAGGCAACCATTCACACACAAAGAAAGGACAAAGACAAGAAAGAGAGATAGAGAAAGTACATCTATGCCCGAGCCAGGATTCGAACCCAGGTCCCACCCATCTGTAGTCAAGTACGCTAACCACTAGACAGGTTGTGCGGCAATGGATTCTAAGTAAAAGACAGGAACAAACAATTTTATGTTTTTGAATATAGATATGTCATTTGTGGACAGATAATTAAGTATTTTATGGTAATTCACTATGTAAGTCTAAACATGCACCACACACAAGTTGAAGACACGTTTGCTTATTTGTATCTCAAAATTTTAACCACTTTTTATCCCAGTACCTAAGTACTCTTAAGTTATTATTTAATACCGTCATTAATATCCTACTGTGTAATCGTTATATATTACCTATTTAACTCCCTAGCAAGCATGAAATTTTTTATGTGATACTTACACATTTCAAACCATAATCTGTGAAACGATGATCGATAGTCTTCGATGTTGCACCCTCACCCAACTACCCAATCAAATCAATTCAAGTGACGTCTCTCCCGCCTCTTAGCAAAATAAAATTGCCGTGAAACCTTCAAAAAAAGGGGAAGTCACGTCGTTGATTCGGATCTCGCTGTATACTTTTCTACCATTCTGGAGAAGGGGGCGAATATATTCGGATGGTCATGTGAGTCATGTCCGATCATTTAATACGCCATGGGCCACTGAATTGAAATCATGTGTGTACGTGAGGGGTGGAGATGTTATTGATAAAAAAATATAATAAAAATCTCCTTTTTTCCCTTTTATCTCGTCTGCACATCATCTCAACTAGGTTTCTTTTCCCACTCTGAATGGGGATTCCTTTTTCCTTTTTTTTTTTTAGGTCGAGTTGCATCTTTCTGAGGAACCTTGTTTCTTCTTCTCTCTCAATCTGTATCTTTTCTCTCTTCTCTCACTCCCTACTCTTACTCTTCCCATTATCCTATTCGCCATCTTTCTCTCCATTCTTTTCGAAAACTCGCGAGTGAAAAGAACTTTCTTTTACGAACTTCTGTACGATTCTTTTGATCATGGATTGACGAATGTGTGAACGAGAAATTCATTTAAGACGGTTTATTATTTATTATCCTTTTTTTATGGTTCTCATATTCTGCTTTCATCTTAATTTTATCTCGTTAACGGAAAATGTCATTGAAAAATGTTGTCGAAATGTTTTTGTTGATACCATTGAATTCAAAATCTAATGCTCTGTGAATATTTTTACTTTTTTCGATATATTGTGTTAGAAGTATTAAATTTTACGATCTACCTCTTCGTATTTATGCGTCTTTATTAATTATTTCACTTTTTTTCCCATTTTATTTTGAAAGGCAAATGATGTTATATTTTGCGAGTAATTTATATGAATTTTTACTTTTAATGAATACTTTATGGATGTCCGTAAAATGTTTTCCATTTTTTTTTTTCACTAAGTCTTGTAATTAATTTGTATTCTTTTGATTTTACTCTGGAAACATTTATAAAAGAACATAATTTCGAAGTTTGCATATTAGTGGTTTAGTCGGAATGAATTTAATCTGCATTTCATCTTGTATATTATTTCCTCCTAATTAATAGTAAAGCAAAATCAAACTTCGTCAGTCTACATTTCAATTAATATATTTTTTTATTCCGAAAAAATTTATTCAATTAGTTTTCACGATTATAAACATGGGACCAATGCAGTATAGTAACTTGCGCCTCGCTTTTCTATCTGATTGTTCTCAACTCAAAATTCAATTATTAAAAATTGTACTTTCACATCAAGTTTTTAAATTTATTTTAATAGTTTTCTTGGAATTTCATTTCAAATCCTTGCTAATTAGCCATTGCAGATTTTGTATTACGTGGATGCACAAATAATCAATGAAACATTCACTGATTATTGTAATTAATTTCCAACATATTAATTAATTGATAAAATAGTCAGTATTTTCAGAAATTAAGCTTAAAATTTTTGTATAACAAGCAATTATATAATAAATTGAAAAAAAAAAGTTGTTTTTTTTTTTCTTTTTTTTCCCCCCAATTTGTTATATCTAATTGTTTACAAACTTGAGCGAGTTACTTTTTGGCATAATTACATATATTAAGCCAAAAAATATACCTGGAAAGAAATAATAAATGTCTGTATTATTATTGTTCGACAAAGAAAATGTTTACTGTGTTGTTTATTTTGAATATAAAAAGTGTTAATTTTTTTTCTGTCAACTCAATGATACAAGAATTAATTCCCAAGATATCAATTTTACTTTCTATCAGAACATATTTTTATATGTATTAACGTCTGTGAGGAATAAAATATGTAAAATAAAATGTAACAGAACAGATTAATCTAAAAATAGTTTTTTGTTTTTAAATTATATCATTGCCAAATAAATAGGTTCTATGCTAGTCATTCAATAGCAGTGAAAACTTATAACGAATTACCTAAAAGAAAAATCATATAACATAAAATCAATCACTATATAAGTTAATGGTTTTCAGATTTTTAATTGTTCAAAATTTGATGTAATTAAATAAAAATAATGTGAAGTTTAAAAAAAAATGCTCATTGTATTCATACTCCTAATAATATCATAAATATGCTTATATTAATTCTGCTTATATTTATGATTGTATTTACATATATTTTTGTTTAATGCATTAATTACTTATACCCTAATTATATTGCTTGAAAATAAAAAATAAAAAAAAAAAACCCATGATTTCATTGAATTTAGCTTAAGAATTTAATATTCCGCATTATAATGTAGGGTGCAGTTTACTTCACTATTCTAAAAGTTAAAATCATTTACGTTAACATTTATTATTAAATTTTAAATTTGATACTTATTAAATTTTTTTATTAAATGATTGAGTAGCCTGCAGAATTCAAACTATATTTGTTTCCATTGAAATCAAACAAAATTTTAATACATTAATTGATTCATTTCAGGCAATATTTTTATTAATCGAAATTTTAATTCATTAATATTGTATCATCTTCTCACAATTTTCATGTAGTCTATAAATGATTTTTATCTACTTGTAGGAAAAGCAGATAAATAATTTATCAAATATAAATAGAAAACTTCAAAAGTAGACTTGTTGTAATAGAATGATTTTATTTTTCTTTCATTTAAAACTCAAGTGGAAAATTCTGATGTTTGTTGATAATTATTCATGCGAATTTACTAGTGTAGATTTAGTTCTTAATTTGCGTTTAAAGTACACGAATATTTTTCATCCTTAATTTCCGAGAGACTTACTTCATGAATTTTTTACTTTATATTTTAAATACCTTAAAACACTTCAAACAAAATAGTGTTGAAAAAAAATTTTATTTTATGTACTTGAAGTCGTTATTCTCATTTTTTCATTGCTGAAAATTTCTTTATAAATTTGAATTATTCTTTTTGCGTCTATCAAGAAATGGCGGTTTTGGCTGTAATATTTAGAATTCAGTAACATAATGTCACCCATGTAACTTATTGCCTACCTTGTGCATTTAGACATAAAATGTTAAGTACAATCACGTGATTAAATGAGTAGGCTGCTTCCGAAACTAAAATTATCTTTGCATTCCGGGGATTTCCTCAACAAAAGTTGTTGAAAAATTTATTTTACCTTATAGTGTTCATAATTTTTTCATATGATTTTGAATCGCTTTTCTTAAAAACACGATTGAAAATATCTTAGTGTAATTACATAAGTTTATTCATTATGTTTCATGAATATAGTGGACAACTATATTTATATTAAAACTTTATTTTGTAGCTTAAATATAGCCTAACTGTCGGTGGTTATTGTGTGCCTTCTCTGAGAAACTTTGTTTGGATTGTGTACCATGTTTTATACAAAGATTCTCTGAGATTTTACTAAGTGGAAGTCAGTAAAACTCAGAAAATTTTTACAACAAATAAATTTGCAGAAAGACAATACTCATATCCCGATGTTCAGCAGTGACTGGGATCGAAACCAGAACCTTCTGCTCATTGAAGACCGCTATCTGCTCATTGGGCCCTATTGAGCTTTACTTATTTTGCCCAATTGGACACTACATGCCGGTCATCCTAATATCCGAAAAATGATGGAAAACATGTCTTAAGAGATGATTTATAATTTCCTCCCCATACATGATAGGTGAGCTGTATCCTCGTATTGCTTCGAGAAACCCGGAAATTTTTTTAGTACCCACTTTAATAGATATACATTTAAAATTGCAATATCCTTTTCTTGTTTTTCAATAGTGCCTTGTACTGTAACTCTTTAAAGCGTTGTCCTATTTCTAGCCCAGATCTTATTTATTTTGCAAATATTTTCTTTTACTTTCGAAACATCCTTACTTAAAAAGAAATACTAGGGAAGTTTGACTCATGTAATCTGACTCTTAAAAGAAAATAACATGAATATTTAATCACGGGACCTAATACAAAATACTTTTTTTTTTTTTTTATTTTATTATTATTATTATTATCTTTTTCGATTGTATAAAATGGAGTTATAAATAATCGTCGTTTATATGAAATTCTTTAGTGATACAAATATTTCTAGTTTGTTTAAATTTACTCATCAAAATATTTCTTTTTCATATTATTATTTTTATTGCCTGAAAGCTCCCTCTAGCGTTGAATATAAAAAAGCAACTAAAATGGAGCGATGCCATCAGTGGAATATAATAATGAAGATGAAAGTTGCAAACTTAATACAATTCGAAAATGGATTGTAATAAATTTTTAATTCTTGTTGTTTCGAAAATGTTTCTTACGAATCTCTTCTTTATGTTCCTGTATTTTTCATAAATATTGATGTGTTAATATAGAAACAGTTTTCTGCAGATATAAAATGATAATTTAAATTTCGAATTCATAACATTAGACAATTATTGGATGACAGAAAAATCCAGTCTCGTTTAGTTTCCTTTTCTTCTTTTAATTATGTAAATCTAAGATTGTATTCTCCTATAAAAAAATTAAATAAGAATAAAATTTAATCAGTGAAAACTATTTCTCTTAATTTAACCTAATGTATAAAGAACTAGATGTATAAAGATATTCGCCTTTTCCAATTTCTTATAAAATTGTCACAGTCTAAGTTCACTTCTGCGATCATTGAAACTTATCAAAAAATAAACTGGAATTTTCTTTACTTTTGTTTCGAATTTTTTTTTATTTTCTTAATAATAATTAATTAAATTTTAACTTTAATTTTAGTCGAACATTTTCGTCCTCCGATTTTCTAACAATTTATGAAAATTTATGCCTTTATTTTCAAAAAAATTCCTGTGCATGTAAGATTTTTTTACTTACATTACTTTTACATTTAATCTTCATTAAATATTAATTACCCATTGTAGATAATAATTAAATAAAAATATATATAAGGTAGTTAAATACTTATTAAATAAAAAGTGTACTTCCAATAATAAAATATATAATAATAAAATTATTGTGTATTTTATTATTGGAATCCGAAAAATATACTTCTAAAATATGCTTATATGGAAATATTTTGCTTTGTTTTTCATATTTTCTAAAGATTCAATTCAATTTCTAAAGATTTTTTTCTTTACATTGTTTTTATTTTTAAATATATCCGCATCAAATATTAATAATTTTAAAAATTATCTTTTTCTAACTGTTGGTTTCAAATTTTATTTTCTTGAAAAGTGATAATTTTTATCAAATCATAAAATATATTCTATTTTCTTAATGACTTTTAACTTAAAAAACTAGTGAAATATTTTTTACGACATTGAACAAGAATTTTGACTTAAGTATGTACAAATTATTGTAAATTTGATACATTTTAACAAATCTTGTTATTGTTATTTATTTACTTAAAAGCTAATACAATTTTACTTTATTTAAAACAATACATTTTGCTATTTATTTGTTTTTAATTAAAACTTTTACTTGACAAATTATTTGTTTTTAAAATTATGATTTTATTCTTTATAAAATATGTAATGACAATATTTTTATAAATGCATTAAATTTTTCAATAGAAAATTTGTTTTATATAGAAAATTTTGTAGAATGATAATCTGAAAATTTGAAAAATATTGAAAATATCATATTTTGTGCAAAAGCAAGAATTATCAATAATTCCATTTTTATTATTGTGAGATTTTTTTTTCTACTGTCGAAAATCTATACCGGAATCGTATATTATTGTTATGTTGTTTTTATTTTGGTTTATTATAAATATTTATCTTCATCAATGTATGTTGAATAAGAGGAACTAACATCTTTTAATATCATGGTTATGGAGTATTAAAATTTACTATTCTTCTAGGTCGTATGATTTACGTAATGGGTATATTATTTTAAAATAGAAATGAAGACAAATGTGATTCTATTGAATTCAATTCTTGCTAAAACATTGTTGTGGACTTAAAACAATAACATTCTAGCTTCTTTTGTCGTATAGCATCATATTTGGTTTTATTGAAGATTCATTTTTTAGAATTTATAGTGTATGACTTACAGTATTAATAAATGATGCACAACCAACACATTTACTATCATTTATGACTTAATGTTAATACTTATTTTAATAATTGCTTTGAATTCTTCTATTGTATCAAAACAATGCGAATTTTTAAAAATTCAGCTTCTGTTGAAAATGGCAAAGGTATTAAATTATTCCATAGATATTTTTCATTGTATCGTGTTTTTTAATTACAATTGGGAAACTTTCTTCTAATTTTTGGTGATAAGAAATCAAATTAAATTTTAAATCATTATGTTATTAAATGTTATTTAAAATATATTTTGAAATATTTTTATTTTTAAATTAATTTTTACTTTGACTTCAATTATTTATTTTATTTATGAATTTTGTAATTTTTTGATTAAAAATGGTCGCGTTTAATAAATTGTGTATAATATAAATTCAAATATTAATTAAATTATTAAAAAAAATTTTTATACTTTTTCTTAGAATTCCCATTCAAAATTTTTGGATTCATTTATATTATTTTATTATTCATCACATTAGATCGCTAGTATATTTTTTAATGAAAATTTCAGTTATGGTCTTGTCCTTTTAAAAGTGTCATTTCGCATAACGCAACGCGAAGGGGAATTTCGGAATGTGGCTTGTGTCACCCCTCTGATCTCTGTGGGGGTTGGCAAAAATTTTTCACCGACTGGTGTCGTTTCCCTCTTACGTGTTGTATTCGTGCCATCCATCATTCTACAAACTTAATTACCAGCTGTTGTCACCGGTGCAGTATGACGGTTTTGGAAGGAAAATATTGACAATTCTGCGCTCTGACATGCTCACATACAAATGATACTCGAAAGTTAATTTATTTTAAATCATTAAGGAATTAGGGAGCAAAATGTGGTTTTTGTTATGGCATAGAGGTATATCGAATAAAGAATATTGATGTCACCCTGAGAGTGCTGTAGGAAAAGATTTAATGAAAATGTGTTTGGGTTCTTATAATAACGATGGCTAATTATGGACATGTTTTTGATCATATGTGTGCTTGATGGAATTATCCCTTAGTCTGTCGTAGATATTCAAAATTAATGCTTAAATAAACGATTACACATATTCTAAATTGAAGGTTGTTTTTATTTATGTTTCATATATAATGACAGTCTAGTCCTGGTTGATTAGGGTATCGTTCTTATCATCGCAAGATGGTGAGTTCGAATCACGGCTTAACCTAAAATCTATCATGTTCAGTAAAGGCGGTAGGAGCTCATTAAATATGTCGTTGTCACAATATCTTCCAAGTGAAAGGATAACTTTGTAGGTAACTGGTCAACGTGTTTTAAAGTCTTCTGCTTTCCCACTCCTTCTAAATAACGAAGCTTCCCTACCAGCTGCTGCCATTTAGGTGGAAGAGCCTAACTCTAGGCAAGGTACAGTAAAATATGCCGGTGCATAGACACCTTAAAATTAATCTGGAGGTACAGCTTTACATTCTGAATCACATTCAAGTGATGGAATCGGCATCAGAGCTGGCACTATGATTTCCAGTTTTTACACCTCATTACAAGAAGAGGATTTGTTTAAATATAAATAGGTTCTCTTCAGATACTTTTGGTTAAGCCAAAATGGCGAAATTGCTTTTTCTGCGTATTGATATTTTCTTTTATAAATTTTAATGTAATGTCAATTTATGTCAATTATTAAAGGCCTAAAGATTATATATTAAAAGTAATAGCTTTAATTGAATTTTTTAAGAGCTTACAACTTTAATTATTTAATATAGTCAACATCATTGTACTGGTAAAATCCTGGTATATTTCTGAAAATTTTCTCGGAATCAGTTCTTGGGCTAAATTCATTAGAAGATGAATATAAATGCTTTTAAAATTGTAGTGATTTTATATTTTGCTTAAATGAAATTACCTAAGCTCGTTTCTTCAATAAATAACTTGCAATTGAAAACCTTATCTAGAAAGCATCATTGGGACATATCTCTTATTTTTGATTTACTTGATTAGTTATTACAGTCCGTCATTTTACTATTTCAGACTTCTTTTTTAGCAGAGTTAAAATAAATTTTTAATTTCAATTAATTTTTGTTTTTTATCCTAAAATTTATAAAAAAAAATATATCTATGTTAAAATATGAAAAAATAAATAATAATATCGAATTGGATGATTTTGTTTATTTGGACAAGATCTGTAGTTTTCTCAATATCAGATTATCTCATAATTCCGCGACATTCATGTGTTCATCATGATGATAACGTCAAGCAAAATATGAAGAACAAATCGGTCTGTCAGTTATGAATTATGAGCAGCATTGATTTCAGTTCTTGATATTCCACTCTGAACTTCTGTCATCTTCAATACATCATACTTAGCATACTCTTTCTTTTCTTGAAAGAAATTTGACGGTCATGAATTTGAACATTGTGTTTGAGATAGAGAACAGGCTACAGAGTCCACCGATTCTCAAACTAAATTATAAATCTTTTCTCTTTGGATGATAAATGTATGGAAAAATTAAATAAGATGTAAAATTATTTAGTCGCTGATGTCACTTGTTTGCCGCAGTTATATATATTTAGTAAAATCTTCTATTTGAATTTTTTAAATGAATTTTTAATAAAATTCTTTATATGTTTTAATAATTTCTTCGATGTACTATCATGTTTCATTATAACGTTGATGGTGCATTATTGAAACCTGGAGGTAAGATCATGCTCTTCTCATGAAATATTTCTAGTTCGATCATATTCATTGCTTAACACGATATCCAAATATTTTTTCTTGCATGCACATTTTTCACAGTGGCTGTTATAGAGTTCTTTGAATTTCTTTTTTAGCCACACGAGAATACGAGTCACTATCTATGAAAATTCTTGGAAGCCAACACGCGTTGTATATTCGAATCCTTGTAAAATACCAGGTTTTTGGCTGTTTAACACACGTTATGAAGGGAGCGTTTTTAATCACACCTCGTTATAGTAATAGAACTACAATCTTCATGGTTGTCCTATGACTATAACGTAATGTGAAAGTGAAATGTTCGATATCAAATACTATTGAACAACGAGAGCTGTGCTGTATTTATATTTTCTACATGCACATCTCTGTTGAGAGATTTAGGATTCCTTTCTTTGCCTCTAGTCAGTATGATCTTCTATCCTTTTTTCATTTAATTGCAGTTGAGAAAAGTGTTAGAAAAGAATAATATTATACAAGCATACAATAAAAAGTTCTTATACTCTAATTATTTTATGAAAATTAGACACATAAATTATTCTTTAATGATGAATGTGTGTTTATTGATTTATGTTAAATTATATTTCTTTATCTCTCTCTCTCTCGTTGAAATTTTTTATGATTTAAGAAAGAGTAATAATAAAATAATTAACTTAGTAATAAGAAAGAATTATAGCATTTGTATTATTATTTGATTGTAATTAAATTTAATAGTGAATGTATTCATTAAACATTTCTTTTTCATCATAGTTACTTTTTCTTTACAGCAATGCTATCCTGACCAAAAGTGATTGAATGACAATGGCTAAGTGTCGTCAGGTTTTTTGGGGCTTGTCCCTAGGTGTCCTGTTCCTGACATTTCAAATTGCACTGACGACACCTGACCAACCGATGTTCACCAGAGAACAATACAATGTTACGATTCCGGAGAATTCCATTCCTAAGACACAGGCAATCTCTAATGAAAAGATGGGCATTTTCGTGTCTGATCCAACCTTGATGATTCGATACAAGATTGTAGCGGGTGACACAGATCGATTCTTCAAGGCGGAAACAAGACTCGTCGGAGATTTCTGGTTCCTCATTATCAGAGTTCGCACTGGTAATAGGGCAGTCCTAAATCGAGAATACCAGGACACTTATAGACTCACTGTTCGGGCTACTATCACTTCAGAACTAAGACGAGCTCTGAAGCTGAAAGCTCAGACAGAAGTCATTGTTCATGTGACTGACACGAATGACATTACTCCGACTTTCTACCCAGCATCATATGAAGTCAGTGTGCCTGAAGACAAGCCGTTACACACCAGTATTCTCCAGATAAGTGCGCATGATCCTGATCTGGGTATCAATGGCGAGATCTACTACAATCTGGAAGAGCCAAGTCTCCAATTTGCTGTGCATCCGACTCGAGGCATACTGACACTGACACGGCATCTGGATTATCAAAATCAATCTTTACATACGCTCACTATTCTCGCTAGGGATCGAGGTGTAAAATTCCGTGCTATTGAGTTTGCTTCGCGACCCACTACTGTGAAAGTGAAAGTGATGCCTGTAAATCTTTACCCTCCAGAAATATTTGTCCAGCAGTTTTCTTCCTTGCTGTCACCATCTAACTCTAATATATACGCCGTCGTAAATGTCTATGATAAAGATATTGGTGTCCACGGCGAACTAGATGCTTTGGAAATAATCGATGGAGGTTCATCAGGCAGGTTTCAATTGACATCAGGGACTAAATTGAATGAATATAACATTGAGTTGGTTCGTCCGCTACCCAGAGATAATGCTATATCTGAAGACTATACTATAACATTAAGAGCTAAGGATAGAGGAACACCACCCAGAACGACTACTCATGTGGTCAATGTAAGATTACCAGAGTCATCAGATACAACACCTGTCTTTGACCAAGCGGATTATGATGTCGAAATCGAAGAGATTTCTCCACCTGGTTCTAGAATACTTCATATGAAAGCTTCTGCTTCTGAAGATAGGCCTATAGTATATAGAATAGAAAGCGGCAATACTAATGGTACATTTGCTATTCATAAGGAATCTGGTTTGCTTACGTTAGCCACTGGTCTTGATAAAGAAATAAAGCCATATTATTCTTTGACAGTCAGTGCCTTCGATCCTTCATCCAGAGGACAAAAGAAGAAATCAACTGCTATAGTAAATATTCGAGTGTTGGATAACAATGATAATGATCCTGTTTTCAATAATACAATAGATTCAGTTGTTTTCGATGAAAATAAACCGTCAGGGAGCATTGTGTACACTGCTTATGCTAGCGACAGGGATGAAGGTGACAATGGCTATATCACGTATAGTTTGGCAAATATCAATCCTGTTCCATTTACTATGGATCCTTTTACTGGCGAGATTCGCGCGACTGAAATTTTAGATTATGAAACAATGAGGCGTGAATATATACTAAAAGTTCGAGCTTCAGATTGGGGTGCTCCTTACCGTCGTCAAGCAGAAATGACTCTGAAAGTTCGGTTAAAAGACGTGAATGATCATCGTCCTTTATTCGAGAAAGTTGGATGTAAAGGATACGTATCTCAGTCTGCTCCTATTAATACTGAAGTTATCACACTTTCCGCTATTGATTTCGATTATGGTAGCTCTGTTAAATACCGAATGGTACCATCAAATGATGATCCGTGTTTCAGATTAGATTCAATTTCAGGTGTTTTGAGAATTACATGTGATCTTGGAAAAATGACTATTAGAGAAAAGATCATCAATGTTTCAGCTACAGATGGTACACATTTTGCTGATGTCATGTCCATTCAGTTAAAAATAATCAGTAGTGGTAGTAATCAACGTTTAGCAGATCGGGGAGCCCTGATGGAATGTCGAGATGTCGGAGTTACTGATAGATACAAGAAACAGCTGAACCTAGCTAAAGCCAACAATAGAAATAATGATGTCACTGAACCAACACCGACCAGTTTTTCTGGAAACCGATATCCTCCCGAATTTCCAATGGGCTTACCAACGGAAGTTTGGATTAATGAAAGCCTCCCTGTTGGTTCTGAAGTAACTTCTTTGAAAGCAAAAGATAAAGATAGAGGTTATAGTGGACTTTTGGTGTACGTCATAACTTCTGGCGACGATTTCAGTTTCTTTAGAATAGATATGCAGACTGGTAAACTATATGTAGACACTCCTTTGGATAGAGAATTTATATCGGAATATAATCTAAACATATCTGCATTTGATTTGGGCAGTCCTCAACGAAGTTCTTCTAGAACTTTGGTTATTCACGTAGATGACGTTAACGACAATAATCCTATTTTCGAAAAGAATTCATATAATTTTGTTATAACTGAAAATGCCAAAAATGGTACTAGCATTGTGAGACTACGCGCTAATGATAAAGATGAAGGACTAAATTCTGCATTGCGATTTCAGCTAGAAACTGATGTAGATGAATTTCACATTGATGAACTTACTGGACTGTTAACTGTTTTTGGCAGCCTTGATCGGGAGAAGACAGAAACCTATCAATTAAAAACGCGTGTTGTGGACAGTTCTCCGGACAATCCTTTGTCCTCCACAACAGTAGTGAATATTCGCATTTTAGACATAAACGATAATGCACCATACTTCAGTCTAAAACAGTATTGGGTAAAAGTGCGCGAAGATCTACCTCTTGGTGTAGTTGTTATTGTCATGGTGGCAAGTGACCCTGATTTGGGAGAAGGTGGCGAAATAACTTACTCGCTATCTGGAGATGACACATTCTCCATAGACCCTTTGATGGGTGTCATCCGCTTATCCAAAGCTCTAGATTTTGAGACAACTCAACTATATAATGTCACTATAACCGCAAGGGACGGTGGAGATCCTTCTTTAGAATCACAAGCATCTTTGGTTGTAGAAGTTGAAGATGTTAATGAAAACATGTATCCACCGGTTTTCGATGATGTGGTAGCCATGGGTCAAGTCAGGGAAAATAAACCTAAAGGAACTCTGGTTACAAAAGTGACAGCTCATGACGCTGATCCACCAGGACTGAATAGCCAGTTTACCTATTCAATTTTAGATGGAGATGGAATGGGATATTTTTTCATCGACGACCAAGGTAAGCACATATCAAAGCTAATATATTTAAAGTATTTTGAAATAATCTTTATGTAAACTAATGACATCCCATTTGTAATTTATTTAGAAGGTGTTTTGCAAATTTTTTCAAGGGTAATATTTAGCTTCCAAGGAAATTTTAACAATATTTGAAGGTGGTTGATATCCAAATTTGTAATTTAATTTTTTATCAGAAAATAATAATTTTAAATGAAGAATATACAGTAAGGTTATTTTAAGATATATTCAGTGTAAAACAGTATGAAATAAATTATAACATAATACGCTTGATTCACTTTAATTCCCCAGTAAATTAGTTGCATTTTCCGTATTCAATATAAATTTTTCTTGAAAAGTTGATGTAAAATAAGGTTTCTGTGAGTGCTAAAAAATTTACTAGTCAATAATTCTAACTAACTCATTAAAGTAAATGTGAATCGAGTTCTCAGCCTTTGTGAATCCTATTTAAATACATTTGAAAGTCAAATTTATCAATAAACTGTAATGGCGTTAGTTCAGTTTAGCTCGTAAACCTCCATTTAGTCTAGTAAGTCGAAATCATAACAGCAAGAAAAAAGAATTCATCCATTAAAAATTTCTAAAACTTGGATTACTATCAGAAGAACTGTTCTTTTGCTACATTGTTAAGATATATGTAAAAATATCTGCTTTCATTTTGAGGAAATTTAAAACATGTGAGGAAAAAGTAAAAAGAAGGAGAAAAAGAAAGAAAAAGCATCTCCTTATTACACAGATATCATCTTGACTTATTTATTATTTTTTTCGTTAAACTTTGTTTATGAATCTGATATTTTTAAGAGATAATGCATGGAAAGCAAGAGCTTGGTAAGAATATCTACAGCCAGGAAAGCATTATCTTCCGGATCTGTGGAAGATAAAAGCTTTTCCCTTTTCTTTTTTTTATCTTTTATTAATGCAATTTTGAAAGTAACTTTCAAAAAGCTGTTTCTTATGGTTACTATATAAATCAAATTACTTTTTGAAGCTTGATTCTGTAATAAAATAGTTACTTCTTTATGTTTCCAATGTATTTTTCAACAAAATTTTAAAGAAAACCTATATCAATATAATTTTCTTCAATAATCTTAGAACTTCGTAAAATAAAAATATAAAAATATTTCCTATTATTTTGGCGAAAATTTCTTAATTGTGTTCTTAGTTTTTTTATTGGTTTTTATTATTACATACTGTTGGAAGTCTCGTTATTCCGTTATTTTCACATTAAACGAATTCTAATTACATTCGAATAAATGAAATTATGAAGAAAAAGCTGTTGGGAAATTTCTTAAGAATTCATGGGTGTTCGCTGAAATTCCCTCATCAATTACTTGCTTGAAAATATACTCTTTCCTTTTTCCTTCTTTATCCACTTTCCTATCTTTAACTCAATTAACCTCTTATAAGCTGAAATATTCTTGCAAATTGATTTTTTTTTTTTATTTATGAAAGAATATACAATTTCATATTATTATGCAATTTATTTAGCATAATTTGCGAATAAGAAACTATTTGCCCTTTTTTACTAATATAATTTTCTATATTTTTTAAACTTTGACTAAACAATAAAAATAAAATATCCATTCAAATTTTTTTTAATTAAATGTTCGGAAAGCAGTTTTAATTTCAATTCTTGAATTTCATATAAAGATGGTTTTAAATTGTATTTTTTAAATTTATCATTTTCCTTACTTCTTTTTAGTCTTTGCTGTTAGTTTTAAATTTTGATTATGTCGCATCTAATTATAAACTTAGCCAGGCATGGCTGAAAATGATTTTTCAGTTATTCCTTAAATTCGTTGCTTATCTGACGATTCTTTCTTGGTCTTCCTTTTAAAAGAGGAAACAAAGTAGATCCTGTTCATTTCCCTGTAGTCGAACTAATCAGTATAACAGGTGCGTCATTTATTGTCTGTGACAAGGCTTTGTAATAACTGCATGTGCATGGTATTTTTGAATGGTCAGAATCTGCAAGTATCAATATCCCTAATTACGGTGTCTCTCACTTTAAATCACGAACGGTAATTGTAGGTTCCTCCATTTATGTTTTATCCCTTTGTAAACAGTCCCTCCACTACGCACTCTCACCAAACAAAAGGAGCAGGAAAGCATTTGCCTGGGTGGTGGGACCGTTGAATGTAGGAAGTGCGGAATGATAGCCGATTCCGGCCAGTAATGGGATTTGATGAAATGCGCTCGCTTATGCAAATTTCCTGCGCGTGTTTTCAAAGCATTTTAAGCACTTTCTACCAAGGCTAAATAGAATAAGTAAAAGGAAGTGGGTGCTTTGAATCATTACTTTAGAATTGAAACAACACTGTGTTGGAATAATGCGCGTGTTCATAACGACCTACCTCGCTTTATTTTTCCATTGTCTTTCCAGAAAACTGAGCAGTTGTTTTACGGATGAGTAGAGTATTCGCTAAAACTGCTCCACATCACTCATTTTTAATCCATTTTGAGTCTAATGATTCATAATGAAGTTTTAAAAATTATCAAGAAAGATTTTGAATTTTATATATTATTGTTTTATATTTACTCTCAATGTGATAACATTTGCTAATAAGTTCATTTTGAACTGTATTCTTCAAAAAGAAGTCTTTTGAATACATGTTTCGATGTTTAACAATAAATTCTTTCTATTTTCATAAATATGCTCTGAGCTTTTCAGAATATTGTGATGCAATTTATGGATTTTACACTAGTTATCCATAGTATCCAACCTCTAAACTAAAACTTGTGCCACGACAGCCTATGTGTGGGTCAAAGGTTTCAATGTCCATAGTTGTTTCCCTGACTAGGCCCGAGGTTGTGAAATTTATGTCCCGGTTAGGTAACCTAATGCGAAACCCCCAGTATTTATTCCTAAGCTTGATACTTAGTTTATCAGTCAACTGAAGGTATAAAAGGCAGAGTCAATCTTGCCCAACCCGAGGATCGAACATCCGACCTTTGCCTCTGGAGTTCCAAGCGCTACGTCTAAACCACCGGGCTTCATTTTTTCTCTCTTTATATTTAAATTACAAATGAAATTCTCTTTTGTTGATCTCAGTAAATATAAAAGACTTATGATTTTGAAAATGTTAAAGAAAATTTTTTATTCTAAGTATAAGATGAAAGTTTCAATTGTATTGTGATATATTTCTTTGTCTTTTATTTCGTGGAATTTTCATTGCCGGTCAAACAGTTCAAATTGAGTCATATTGTCATTAATTTTTTATTCATTAAGTTGTTAATTCTTTGTGGCGAATCTTTTATTTGTAGAGCTATTTCTTTTAGAAACACCAATATTTTTTTCTCAATTGATAGCAGTGAAATACTTCTTTATTGATTCTTTTAATACATGGGAAAAACTTTGCTTTAATAAGACGATAAAGGGTAAAGCATTTTTCTACAAAAGTAGCCACAAAATGTAGTAGATAATAAGAGAGCTAATTTATCTTTCAACTCTATTGAATTTAATGAATAAATGTGGGTGTATTCTACAAAAAGCATTTTCTTCTAAAAAGTGTAATTTGCTTCGCTCCTAAAGTGTTTTGAGAAAATCTTCTGTAAGTTTGTAAAAAATCGTAAGTTGTAAAGAAAAAATATTGCTTTTAATTTTAGTTTGAGAATTCGTTCATTATCGATTATAAAAGAAACTAATCTGCAATAAAGTTATTTTGTTAAATATTACCTTAATATCTTTTTTGGACGCAGCATAGATTATGAAAAAAAAATATGTTGCTTATTCTGTTGTATAAAAAGTATTTGCTCCTCATTTTTTAAAGTTAGTTTTTGTCATTTAGAACAAACAATATTATTTTCTAAAAAGAATATCAAATTTCTGTCTTAATTATCTTGATACTAAATTTATTATAATATATTTTTCTAATTTGTCACTTTACAATGAAAGGTATATTAAATAAATGTACATAAAATAAGCCATAAATATTATACCAAATTTAGTCTAGATAAATATTAAATTAATCTCTGTTACCCTCTCTAAACTTTGCATGAAAATGACGCGGAAAAAGCAGAAATTATTTTAAATAACAAACAAATTAATGCTTAGACTTTCATTATTGATAGACATTTTTATAACCTTTATATATTGGATTACATTAAAGAAGATAATTTTGTTAAATAAATATTTATTTGGAATGATATTAGCTTTTAAAATTTTTAGGGTATAGTAAAGTTTGAAAGTTGGCCTAAAATCAGATAACGTTGAATTGTATGGATATAAATTTATTAAAAATAACAAGTATTGTATTTTTAATGTTTTTAGCATCACATTTATTTTCAAAGACAAATATTTCGTTTATTGTCGATGTATCTTAAACTTCTGTCCTAAAAAATTGAGCT
The DNA here is from genome assembly GCA_026290005.1 of Latrodectus geometricus. Lineage (NCBI taxonomy): Eukaryota > Metazoa > Arthropoda > Arachnida > Araneae > Theridiidae > Latrodectus > Latrodectus geometricus. Next base: position 97,429 of record JAPDSC010125614.1, on the reverse strand, counting down.
AATAAAACAAAATAAAATGAAAAACGAATTTCACATTTAAAATCTAAGAAATAACCGCCCAACCTGTCTAGCGGTTAGCGTAATTGACTACGGTTGGGGAGGACCTGAGTTCGAATCCCGGCTCGGGCATGGATGTACTTTCTCTTCCTATATGTTTCTTGTCCTTTCCTCAGATGATGGATGAATGTGGCCCGCGCTGTAAACGGGTTTGTGGTGGTGTGACGTGGATAGTGCTACTCCTTTCCGGGACTTCGTTCATGGGTGCCCACCGGGTAACGGTAAATGAGTAGCAGTTTCCGGCTTTGTAGTGGCGCGAAAGGATTAACCACCCATGTGCCCGCCATTGGAAAAAAATATCTAAGAACTATTTTGATAAATTACTATTAACCAATTTAAAGCTGAAAAAAACTAATTCAGCTGGTAAGAGGTTTATCGAAAGGGAATTACGTGCCGAAGCTTAAGAAGTACTGAGATTTAAGGTCTAACAGTTAATAAATTATTTTATCAGCAGTCAAACGGTTTTTCTTTTTACGGTTAAAATTCATCTAATAAACCACCTAAAGGAAACTCTTTGGTTTTTATTATGTTTTTATCTATCAAGTAGATTTATTCTGATGCTTTAATATCGATGATTGTAGTTTCAAAATGAACTTTTAACACCTAATAAAACTACTTCATGAGCAGTCAAGATGTTTTTCCTTTTTACGATTAAAATTCTTTTAACATCACCTGAATAAACAAATAAGATTTTATCTGATCTTTTACCTATCAATTAAATAAATTTATTCTGATATAGTTATCAATATAACAATATATAAATCTAAAAATTTAATTAAAATTGTATGTTTGGAAAATACAAAAAGAAATTTCATATTGTTTATCCGTAGCATAAAATTCGAGGATAAAACATAAAACCCAAAACAAGTGTAGACTAATAAAAAAAACAGAAAAACGAATAAATATTTTATTGTCTGTCCTAAAGAACTATTATAAAAAACTGTCTAACATACTAGATCTTATTTATTGGAACTTTTTCCTGTTTTCATGCAAGCTATTCCCTTTGTTTTTACTTTAATTCCTCCTATGCAGTTCTATCTTGTTTTTGTAACCGTTTCTCCCATTTCTTGAGCAGTTGCCGAGAAGAAAATAAGAAAAAGAAGAATGACTTGTAAGGTATAGAAGAATATTATAAGAATGACACTTGGCATCTCTCCCAGTATGAGGATGACAAAAAAATTCAGTCGGGAAAAATCGATTTTTTGGAAACGGAAGTCCTAGATACGCTGCCTCCTTTTCTTGTCTAAGGATATCTTTTTATTTCTTTTTTTTCTTGGCTACTTTCCTTACTTGCTTAACCATCTTGCAGTAACATTTAATCTACCCGGCTCCTTCTTATCGTATGTTAGATCTTCTGATAGAATGTGATGTTCTTTTTTTTTTTATCTCGCTATATTTATTGCATTTTAATCTTTTTGCGAACAATCAAAGTTTATTTTATTTTGCCCTGTCAATCGATTAAATATTTTCAATAAAAATATTCTTTGTGTCTTTTATATCTGATTTTTTTAAGAAAGAATTTTTTCTTTCATAAAATGTGCCTGATTTAATAATGTTATTCGTGAAGATGTCGCTCAAGGAGAAATAATATATTTAACTAAAGCAACTTTGAAGTTTAGAGCAAGGATAAAATTTGAGTATTCGTTTTATTGAAATTTTATTTTTGCTTATTATAATGAAGGATAAAATTAGAGTTCAACTATGAATGTTATTTTAAAATTAATGAAGATTATATTTTAATCTCTAGTTTTAATTATGTAAATAATGTTTATGATATTCTAGAAAGTGATTGGTACAATAATAGTTAATGAATTTGAACAAGTGGGAATTAAAAATTCATTTATTAGAGAAATATATTGCAACATATTCCAAACAGTCCAACTACTTCTTTAAATTCTGTTTACGATAGAAAGCTGGTATTTTGAATTAATTTCAAGTATGTGTCTATAATAGGTCTTTGATCATCTGTTGCAACAAGCTGATTATTTTAACCTTAATGGAAAATTGATCTTAATTAGAAAATAAATAAATTAATTGAGAATATAATTAGAAAATTATATTCTCAATTAAGAAATGTAAGCAACTGGAATTTTAAGTTCTTTTTTTAATGATGCCTGATTTGAGAAGAGTTGATTAGTTTAATAAATTATAATCATATCGCTATCAAACACGAATATAGCTTTTTACTCGTACACAATAGTATATCTTTGCCTCGAAATGAAATTACGTACAAGTCATCAATTTTTTTTTCTGTCAATTTTTTTTTTCTGCTACTGAAATTAATATTATATTATGTTAAGACTGAAAAACATTTGTAAAAGAATTCATTTCGCTTCTTTTAATTTTTTAAGAATCCTTTAGATTCTTTATAATTTTGATTATTGCAATCAGAATTACAAATTAAATCCTTTTCTGTTGAAAATTTTTTAATAGAAATACTTCCATGAAACAAGTTCCTTTCATTGAATTTCAACACATTTTTCAAACAAACTCATGATTCAATAGAAAACATTTCTGAAGTAACTCAAATATTAATAACATTGACTTTTCAATACACAAATTATTCCGTCTAGACATAATTGGTAATGACCGCTTCGTATTTCGATGATACTCAGATCTAATGGCAAGCTTTCCATTATTGTTCTTCAACGATGATGACATGCACTTCATTACGTATTCAAATGTCTGAAAACCAACGTTATCATTTTTGTAGTTTTTACCTTTCTAATTTTCTCTTTGAATTTGTTCTCCTATTATCAAAATTATTGCTGTTCATTGTAATTAAATATACTACATTAATTACTAAAATATTTCGCTGAGTTTGGCAAGAAAATTCAGTTATTTACCTACAATGCATTGAAAGTTTCAAACTCTTTCTATTACATTTGTCTTAACTTTTTATTATATCTAGAATATAAATTTGATTTTGATGCTCATTTAAAATGAGTTCTTATGTAAAATAAGTAATAAGGTTAAGAAATATAATATAATATTTTATTCTAAGTTTTAAAACTAGACTGTTTCTAAATAATTTTCCGTTTTATTGCGTTAAATTACATCATGAAAATTTTAACTGCCTGAAGGGAAATCTCGTATATCAACACTTTTAGATTCTTATTATATACGTGAACTCTTAGAATTTAACAGAGTAATTCATTTGTTTTCATTTTAAATCATTTTCTCTGATTGCTTAAGAAACTCAAATAACATTTCTTCAATGTTTTTCTTTACATCCCAATAAATCACGAGTTTTATTGGAAAAGCAAACTTCTTTCAATAACTGCCTGATCAGCTCTCAAATGAAGAAAGTCATCTTGAATTGAAAGTCTCTCACTTCTGGCCCTGGGCTAAAACGTCTTCAATAAAAATTGCCATGTCAGTTCGACTTTACTTCAACTATCGATAAAATTAGGTTTTAGAGAAACTTTTTAAGTTGAGTCATCAGCGGCGACATTTATCTCGAGTTTTGTTATTTTCGCTATATCCGGAATAAATTCCGTGTAAGCGAATTTTTATTCGTTTTGTCCGCCGTGTTATTGTTTTTTCAAACACTTTTTGTCATCTTAAATTGCAAGTTATAGATTATTCCTTTTTTTTTTTAAACATTCTTTTGAGGTATGATTAATTCTGAAATTTTTCAAGTTTGGGTTATGATCAAAATCGTGAAAATTTTTGAGAATTTAATGTTGTATTTAAAAGCTATTGTTACGACTAATAATTTTTAAATTTAAGGCAAACCTTGAAAAGTGTCTACATTGTAATATTTGCTGAAGAACAAATATTAAAAGAACAACTTACTTTTTTTTTTTAAATTATGTAATTGCAAACGCAACTTATAATATTTTTTAGGAAAATAATGTTTTAAAAATAAATATCATTAAATAAAGTTTTCTTTCTCTGTCCAGAATTTTTTATGAAAGGTTTTGCTCATGGGTTGCATTAGTTATGTTCATTATTAATTTTAAAACTATCAGTAAAAGTTTGGAAATTTGTTTTGAACAAACACAATCTCTGAGTTGCTTAATAATATCTGGTAAAGTTACGTTACATTACTAGTAACTTTACCAGATGCTGTAGCTAAGTCACGTAGTATTACAAAAAGTAACTGCTGTTTATCACCCTGTATAAGTATTATAGTCTCAATTTTACGTCATATAATACATGAATTCACTTTTTAAAAAAGAGTGTCATGCAACAATCCACTGAATATTTTATGATAAAAATGTAGACTGAGCTTGCTTCAGATGAGATTAATAAGTCACATAGAAACAGAGATAAATGAATTCATAAAAAATGAATTCATAAAAAAATAACTATTATTTCTATGAAAAAAATTGAAGCAGAGTTTGTAATTTATATCTTGTTTTTATAAATCATACACATTTTTAGCTTCAAGTTTTGAACTAGGTTTCAAGATAGTTAATGTTAAAAAGTTCAATTTCTTCTATTTCTTAAGATTTTCATTCAGTTATTTCTTTTACTTACAAAGATTAGTTTTTTTAAATACTTATCTTTTTATTATATTTTTTTTTACAGCTTTTCTTAAAGTTGGTTCATTTTATTTTATGAATTTCAATTCCGTATTTTTGTTTACTCTTTTTTTTAGTTGTACAGTTTTATTTTGTAATACAAAATTGTGTATTAAAACTTTATTATTTCGATATTTTTTTCAGTATTAGGTATAAACCAAAAATTTGAATTTTATTTAAAAGATGAATATCAAAATAAAATAATGTATTGGTTGTATATTTACTTTAATTGTCTAGTCTGTTTTCTTAAGAAAAAGTTTGACGACTAATAGCTTGATGCTTTTGGAGAGCAATTGCTATTGACAGCCATTGCTATCTTGGCAAAGATATATCTACTCTATTTTCTCCCATCTTTTCCATCTTTCTTTTGTTCTTTCAAAATTGAAACGAGTTCAGAAAATTTGATGACAGCGCGAATTGTGGTCACGTGCACAGAATGGATCTTTTTACTAGTGGCCTCTGGGTACGTTTCGGGCTTCTTCCATTGTTTTCTTTTCTTTTTCTTAGTTTTATATCCTTCCTTCGACGACATCATCTTTTTTGGCGACGTTCTCTCGTTTCCTTTAAAACGTGATGTCTTGTATTCTTTTGTTTCAAGCGGACCTCTCCTCAACTTATTTTATTTTCTTTTAGGAAAATTTCGTGAACTATATATCTTGGACAGTTTTTTTATTATTATTATTTGTTTTTACTCCCGTTTTCTTTTTGAAAAAAAAAAATAAAAAATTCCAATGAGAAAAGTGGGTTCACTGTCCAGAATTTTTTATCTTCATTTTTGTTCCCGTCCTAAGGGGTAATGATACCGTTCTTGCGTTAAAGGATGATGTTACATTCCAAGGTAGCTGTTTTTTCATGTTTATAGAATTCCGATACGGGGATCTGTCTTTGCGAGAATAAGGTTATCAATTCATTGAAAAAAGTTTGAAATTGAATCTGTGTTGGATAAATAAGTACTTTCGCTAATAATACAATTGCTAATAGAGTGGTTCGTGTGTCAGCGGGTTCTTAATTTTGTTTTGTTTTTCTGATAGAATCCAGATACTGATTACTTTCTTCTTCTTTTCGTTTCCTCTTCGTTTACTTTTCGTAAATCATTTTTGCTTGTAAAGTATTTTATATAATTTATAAAGTACTTTACTTAAAACTTTGAATTACTGGAGAAAAGTAAATAAAACTTTGAATCGTTGAACAAAACATTTATTTACCTCTTTTTTATTTATTTGATTGCTCGTCTTGAAAATAAACTTTCGAGTCATAATTTATTTGAAATGAATTTCAGACTCCCCCAATTTTGATTATTTATTAATTGTTTTGTATTTTAATATGTTAAATATTAAATTTTTATAACAATGTAGTTTTTTAATTGTAACACTGCTGTAACTTTTAAATAATTCTTTCTTATTAATCTTTATAATAATTTTTAATAATATGTTTGCCTTATTATATTTCATTTCAAACTATATTAGGAAAGGGTGACATATGTTTTATTTATCGTACATTTTCTTCCCTTATTTTTATACAGTGTATGATAGTATACAGTTTGGTTTACATATTCATGCTGATATTTTTGTAACTTCTGAGATTCAATGACCGAATTACGTTTTTCATTCATAACTAATTACATTCTTAGATATATTTTTCGCATCTTAATTATTTTTTATAATATTTAAAATTAAATGCATAATTTTTTAAAAATATCTTTTATGGCAATCTCTTTATCAAAAATGATTGACTTTATTTCGACTGTTGATTTCTTTTTGAATTGTTATAGTGTAAGTAGTTCTTGAGCGACTTTTTGATAACAATTGCGGCTTGAAAAATCGAGCATAAATTTAATTGGATTCCTTCCAGAAACTTGCCGTTTGCTTAAGTTTGGCTTAAATTTTTAATTGCATTCTGTTTTACCATCGAAATACCTACTTAATCCTATCATAAAATTACATAATTCTTTTTCGTGCTTATAAGTTATGGCACTGTTCCCAAACCTTTCTCTCGTCTTAAAAGCTCTTTTAGGATTAAACATAATTAATTTTCTTTGGATTGAAGTATTGTTTTTTGTTCTATATAAGGTATCTAATTGCTTAATGCATCGGAGCACTACCAAAGTAAAGGATATATATTTTGATTGAAACACAGTTCATATATTTTAATGAAATACCTCACATTCTTTTTTGGTTTAAAGTTAGTAAGATTGTGTGACTGCTTATTTATGGTATTCTAATTTGTTTTTTGCATTTTATACCAGGAGTTGTTTATAGTAATTTTTTGTGGTATGTTTGAGGAACAAAATATAAGAAAGATTCGATACATTTGATTGGAAAAACTGCTATATGGAAAAACTAATATTTAATTCAGTATCTAAATTCGTACAGGCAATTTTAATGGTGAAATATTGTTGCATTTTCTTGTTAAATGTCAATAAACTAATTCATGTAATATAAGATATGCAGAAATTAAAAATTGTAATTCAACTGTTGAAATGTTAAATGTTACTGTTTAACCATTCATATTGTCTTATAAGATTTTGTTCACAAGGCTCAACTGCTTTTTATTATCTTTGCATATTAAATAGAAAATGTAAATCGAAACATTCCATTAATTTGTTCCATTTCCTTTTTCTTTTAATCTAAAAGAAAAATGTGCATTTGTAAAATAGAATGCTTTCGAGGACTTTCAGATATTTTTTTATTTCCTGCATTAGATTTTTTACATAATTATCGTGATCATTAGCTTGTATGACTCAAATATTCACTTCATGAATATAAGATATGTAATCTTGATTTCACTGCATTTTTCAATTCCATATTATATTTCACTTATATGGATGGAAGCTAAAAAATACAAAATAAGTTTCAGAATTCTGAAATGTTTAAAATTGCGTTCAACAATTTCATATTTAAAACATTTGATTTAAATTTCATTTTCAAATAATTCATTCTGAAATACAATACATATAGCAAATTGAATGGCATTGGAGTCGAGCTAATACGTTAATCTCAAAGTATTACAATGAAACATTATTTTTAAATGTATGTAATTTGTATTCATACTTAAAATTTGTATTTGCGTCAAGAGGTAACGTGTATAAAAATTCAAACATCATCGTTACTTAATACTGTTTTTCAGTTTATTTGATAAACCCACTCACCAATTTTTAATTTACCACCTTTTAAATTTTGCTTTAGTAAGATCAATCAGTCTTCTTGATTCCTCAATGCTCATAGCGCTTTAACGCAAGTATGAAGATACTAACTTATGTATACCAGTAAATAATTCACATGTTGTTAGATATTAATACTGTAATTCCATGCATGGGATTCGATAATATCAGAAAACTATCTTGGTGTAAAAAAAGTTATTTCACAAGCACTTGCTCTCCTTGGCCTGATGGTACAATTATGTTTTCTGGAATAGAAAGTTCTCGCTACGATCTTATCTGGATTAAACTTTTTTCTGCATACATTTGTTAAGGTGTATTTTTGGGAGTCTTACAGTTTCTCCCCTCCTCCTTAGCATGTTAAAACAGCCAACTATCAATTAAAACTCCTCTTTTGGTAGTCAATCCGCCTCAGATATTCACTCATGTTTAGCATAGGCATCATGTTGTTAAGTAAAATATTTATTGCAGTATACAAATATTGCAATTAAGTAAATATATAAATATTTAACAAACAATAACAGTAAACATATATTTACTTTAATGTAAAAAAATTCCAATAACGATCCATAATTCCTTTATGCTTAATCTAACGTTTTTATTTTATCTGTTGAAAAACACAATACAATCACGGAGTTGTTGAAGTTCTTTCGAATTTCGGTAGGAAACTGATTTCTCCTCTTTTATTTACATTAACTTATTTGAGAATAAAATTAAACAATTAAACTTACCAAATATGTCTTTCCTGATCTCGATTTAAACAATACTCTCTATAACATCACTTTTAAATATCTCCTTATTATATTGCATTAAAAATTTTAATTTGGTAATTTTTAGGCATTACTCTTATATAATATAGTCCTTGTTTTCAAACTGGAAGATTCATTTTAATTTATTCTGTAATGGTGAGACGTTCGTCAGATTTATTTGCATTGAAAAATTCTATTTAAATAAGAACACAATTGATATTCTCTTAGATTTTGGAGTCACTTTCACTGTATTTTACAATCTTCTCATTTATAAATAAATTTAAACTGTCTTTTCCGTGATATTACGAAACATCGTAACATACTCGAATCTCTATTTCAAAATTCTTATATGCTACAGCATGAAATAAGTCGTGATCAGTTGAAATAAATTTAGTACAGTTCCGGTGTATTGCAATATTTCTCGCCTGCCAACTTTTGCAAGTGCAATATGCATTATTCACTAAAGAATATTCTCGGACTGCGCGATTTCTATCTCTTACTACGTCTTTATGAAAACTTCTGCCTTTACTCTTTAGATATTTTCCTCGAAACGCTAAACTGTAAAATGCCGTTTTGATTAATGTTTTGAAATGTATTTCTATTGTATGAGGTCTCCCTTCGCATGTAAGAGATGCCTCTCGTCGCGCCAAGTGCGTCTTCCTCTGTCCTACTTCTAAACATCATTTCGAATTGCTTTTACGTGGCTGAGAATATGTTTCGAATAGGGATTTTCCGTTTGGATGTTAGTTACTCCATTGTTGTCTCACCCTGGGAATTGTGTCTGATGTTTCACTGCAAATGAGCTCTGCTGCTCGCTTACTAGAATGAAGTGGTTGTTCCAGTTCTGGCTTTCTCAAAAGGCGAAATAAATTGGAAAATCTTTCGCATCTTAACAACAAAGAACAAAGAAAAAAAATGAAAAGCTTTAGAGAATTCCGGAGAAACATAGCTCATTGTTGGCCTCCGTTGTATTTTTGTATTTGAAATGAGTTGGATAAGAATATTTTTGAATTGTTCTATTTCGAATATATTGCCTATTAGAAGTGGATTATTGATATATAAAATGTAAAGAAATTCAATATTGCATTTTATTTTCAAAAGTTGACCACGCTGTCTCTTTAAATTGCTACACATCTGAAAAACATAATAGTGTTCTTATTAAAAAGAAATATATTTTATAACTTGTACTTTTCTAGAAGCATTATAAAATTTGTCAAAATTTATCTGACGATTTGAGTTTGCTATTTTGAAGAGGTTTCATTGTAATAAAATTTGCATTTCGTGGAATACAAAAAATATTTGAAGCAAAATATGTATCTTTGAATTATTAATAACTTTATCGTTTTTTTTTTTTTTTTTTCCCTATTTGTCTCTAAAATAATGCATAAAATCTCTTGTAATATTTTCACTTCTGAATTCCCATTCTTATTCTACATTTTCACTTCTGAATTTATTAGCGTAATAATCACTAAAAAATGAAATAATTAATGCTATTAAAATAATTTCTCAAATAAATTGCTTTCGCAATGTATGATTTCTCCCTTTTTGCGGAATAAAGGAAATAAAGATTTATTTTGTATATTCTTCACTATGAATTTGTATAAATGTTTTATGCATAAAAATATTTTTTTATGTAAAAGCCATGGTTGTTAATCATACAAAATGAATATTCAAAATCTTATTGTTTTATCTAAAATATTCTGCTGTTTGTAATTTATCGCGTTGTACCATGTATGAAACCATTAAAAATTAGTGTACTGAACGGATTAATTCAAGAACAGTTTGCGGCAAATTTTGAAATATATCTTATTTGATAAAATAAACTATTGCTTTACATTGTAATTAGAGAAGAAAATCTAACTGCGGCGTAAATAATTTTGATTCCAATTTTCCTTTTCCATGAAATGGAATATAACCCTATCCTTATAACAATCAGTTAAAACCCAAAAAAATTTCCCAAATACAGATAATTTTCAGACTGTTTTCCGAATGTTTGCTGGAAATGCCGTTGCGTGAATCTTTTTTGACCATCTTGAGAATATAACCATCTGCTGCATGGTTCTAATTTAGTAAACTGCTTTACATTAAGAGAGAGGAGCACAAAACAAGTTTATTTCTTTTTCTCCTCAATGCAAACTTTTTTTATAGGCTAAAGACTTTTTACCCTTTCATACTTTAAAAAAAAAAATTCTTGAAAAAGTGAGTGTCTGCTTCTTTTTCCCCCTCCTCCTCATCAAGTTTTTTAAGATTTTGAAATCGTGAATGTCGTCATTTTTTCTATTAAGATTTGGTGTCGGGAAAGTTAGATTATTCTCAAAGCTGAATTTAAATCATTAGGTGATCATATTGAAAGATGATTTCATATGTAAAAAAAAATTTCTCGGTGAAAAATTTTATGCTGTGATTCCTAAACAGAAAATCCTGGAGTGCATTGACGTCATGCGATTTGTTAGTTAATATATTGAATTCATGATTACCTAAAATATTTTAAATAAACCATAAATGCAGTTTTATGAAATATGATATTTGCGAATTTGTAAACTCCATAGGTTATATAACCAAATTTTTATATACAAGAAAATAATTTAATTGTTTATGTGTCTTGTTTATAAATAATGCTAATTGTAAATATAGTATAAAAGCGACTTTATTTATTGAAGTATGTTTGTATTCTTTTGTTTTTATTAAGTCTTTATGTATTCAAATTAGAGGAGTGTTATATTCAATAATATGAATTAATATCGTTCAGGATCATTAAGTACTATATTGCATTTTTCAGACAAAATATATTTTTTTTTCTATTATTACTGTATTCTTCCATAATAATTTATTGATAAACACGTTATGTATTCTATTATAGTACCCTCCCTCCTTTTATTTCATTATTCATTGTATAATTACGTAATCCATTCACAATTCTTTAATATTTTAAGTTAAAATCTGTGCATAATACTTAAGTAAAATCTGTTCATAATTAATAAATAAAATCTGTTCTTTTTTGTACAGAATTTGTTTGCAAGTTTTTACTTTTGGCTTTAGAAATATATATATATATATATATATATATATAT
>JAPDSC010125614.1:71943-85766 GCA_026290005.1 Latrodectus geometricus | reverse complement strand
TATATATATATATATATATATATATATATATATATATATACCTTATTTTCAATACCTTTTTTTTATCTCTGCTGATTATAATTTCTTTTTATTTTATTTTTGTTATAAATTTCTAATTAACGGTTGTATATTTTATTAAGATGTAGAAATTAAAATCTTTGCTGTTTTAATTGCATATCGTTAATAAGAAATTATGTATCAACTAGTTAAACACGTCTGTAAGGAATATACAAAAAATAGGTTAAATAAATTGCCTATCTTATATAAAATTAATTGGAATAGTGAAATGGCGTTAAAAATAAAATATGCTCTATTGACAAAGCCTTTTACTCATACTAGTAAAAAAAATCCATATTTTATTCTTTTACATAAAAAAGGTATTATTTTACGTTAATGAGTTTTTTTGTGTGTAATGTTTTTATATGCATATATTTTTTTATGTATGTATCCTAGGATCTTTTTTAAGTATTCTTTTTTACTGTTGCTCCGACTTTGCATTTCATTTCTTTCTAGAGATATTTTGAAAGTGCGGCAATGTTTTTGTTTTCTAAACCCTTGTCATGCAGAAATATTCAGCGTTGCCCCTGCTGAGGAAAGGTTATAGTTTTCCATCTCAAAAGGAAGGAAGGAAAGTAACAATCATGTGACACACTCATCTTGCCGTGTAGCCAATGAAATCGCCCAGTTTCGCATTTATGTTTCCTTTTTCTGCAGGGAGTTTCACGATTTGTTTTGCACTCCAGAAACTTTTCATGCTTTTCTTTCTCGCTCTGAAAAAAAAGTGAAAGGAAAATACTCTTCTTTTTGCTCTGAAAAGCAATTTCGACGAAAAACAATATTTTTGTATTCTATTTCGCTATCTTCTTTTGTCCCCGACCGATTTAAATATATTTTACCTATACGTTGGCAATGGAAGCGCTGACTTCTTGTCTCAACAACGTCTTCGAATGGTGTGCCCGAACCCCTCCGTCTATCGAGAAGTGTTTGGAGATGTCAAATCGCTTGATGGACGAGAGACATCTTTTCAGAACATACTCTGTATTCTTGTTTTTACTGCAGAACTGTTTGTATTTATATGCAATATCTTATTTGACCATCTTTTCAATTGAATGACCATTGTAAGAATAAATAATAAAACGTAAGCTATATTTCCTTATATCATTTTCAGTAGTTTTCCGATTTTCAACTAAATGCTTAATGATTTCAAAAATTTTCTTTTTTTATCTTTGAACTCATGAAAATTTTGAATTACAATGCACCGTTTTTTTACTGTTTGCATGAGTAGAATTCAGCTAAAAAGTTGCCTTGAAGAATAGTTTCAGACTTGTTTTGTAATACTTGCTGGTTTAAAGTTTTTTTAAATATATTATCTTTAAAAGAATACCATAATGCAAATTAATATATTTATAAGGATTTAATACATTGCATATTTTCCTTATTTGAACTTTTGAAATATAAGTTTTGTAGAAACTATGCCTTATATTAAATAAAAGAGTATATTTCTTTCATACTTTGAACTCTTGTGAAATATGTGTTTTGCAAAATGTGTACATGCTTTAGTTTACTTTGTTAGGTACCCTCTAGACTTTATTTCTTTAGCACCAATGGTTTTATTCCTTTAAATTAAGATATTCTTCCTTGGCAAAATATGCTAGCAATTTCTTCAAAAATCTGTTTTTCTTGAATTTGAGAAAAATTTTTATTTTGTAGAGTATGATTCTTTGCATAAATGCATATAATGTTTCCTAATATTTTCATTTTTTTAACATGAAAAATATGTGTAATGCATATGTAAATAAATAAACTAGGATTGATTTATACATATATATATATATTAATTCATCAAATGCTTGTGTTTGAAAGTGTAATATGATTGTTATTATTTATATCTACAAATTATTTTTACAAGTTATTTTCTTTTGTTGATACAATTTATTTTCTTTTGTTTTTATTACAATTTATTTTCTTTTTGTTGATTCAAACTGATAAAAAATCTGCACTTTACAAGATGTTTATTTGGTGAAATATCGATTGAATATTCAAAGACTATCTATCTTCTTTTAAAGCTTAAATTTATGAAGAATGTTTGTTTTATAATTAACTGCTATTTGAATGTTTGTTTAATTTAAAAATATTTTTTTTACTTATAAATTATCAAAATCGTAAAAATATGTAAATCCATTTATAAAGAATTAGTTCTAATTAATCTTTTATGTTTAATTCTACTAAGTTACGCTATTAAATTTACGACGTTTAACAAATTAATATTTAAAAAAAATCATTTCATATTGCTCATTTTCAAAAAAACTCATTTCATCATTGTTCATTTGCTTCAACAAAAAATGCCAGATGCAATTTGTATTTGGTATTTTTTCATTTAAGCAATTTGAACAATGATGGGCATTTCGATCGACTTTATTAGTATTATTCTTGACTATCAATGGAAATGAAATCAATGTATACATATTTTCCTTGCTTTTAATAATTCCTCCAACATTCAATAATCATCACATTTATCCTTGTTTGTAAATTCAGATCGTTTAAAGAAAAGTGCGCCAGCATTAGATGAATGCTCTTTTTGAATTTCGCCATTATCATTTATCTACTTTTCTTTTTTCGCGCCAGCAATGCCAAACACATTCCTAATATTTGCATTCGTAATCCGCGTTCTCTTAAAATCGTTATTATGAATTAATGTTGGAGATGAAAACTCTCGCAGTTTTTAAACGGGGAGGTTTTTTTTTTTTTTTTTTTTTTTTTTTTTTTTTTTTTAAAGCATGAATAAAAATCATTTGATCTGCAGTACTTTTCACTCGTCAGTGGAGAGACAGGCGGCATTAGTCTCTCGCAATTCGTCGCTTTTCAGGATGCCCCCGAAATCTTTTTTCGCTTCACTTTTTCCATATTTTTCGTCGTCGCTTATAGCTCATTACTTTGTCCGGTGAATATTCATAAATCTGAGCCTCGCTGCTGGTATTGGCATTTTTCAGTTCGCGCGGCTCCCTGATTGATTACGTCCATAAGGAGTGGAGTGTGGACGACAGTTTCGAGAATCATCTTCTCTGCAACTTTTTTCTTTTTAAGTTTCATAAAAGGATTTGATTAGCTAAAATCTGATGATTTCAATAATTTCTTTCCCTTCTTTTGAAGTAATATTAGCTTCCATTTTATGTATGTAATTAGTTTTTGATCGTGAAATCTAAATGATAATGTTTGTTTTACTATTTTTATATATGATACAAGGAAAACTAATGTTACTCATTACTGTTCCATAAATTTAAAAATACATTTTTTTTAGTACTTTTCTTCCCTATTTTAGAAGACATTTTGATATTTTAACATCATTAGTAAGCATTAATTAAGTTGCCAATCTTTTCATATGAAACGTGAGGAATATTCAAGATTTTAAAACATTGAATTTAAAATAAAATTTCACTTCTGTATGTATATGAAATTTGAGTTACTAAAATTCGTAAAATAATAAAGCAAAAGGAAAATAAGCCTTTGCCTTTCAAAATAAAAGCATAGTCGACGTAAAATTTCCTCTTTTGAATTTCGATTATAAACATAATTAATTCTGTCTTGAAGTTGAAAAAAAGTAAATAAAAATTTACTTTTTAAGTGAAACATTCAAAAATAAATATTATTTTGTAAATTGAATTAATGATTGAGTGATCCATGCGATAATCATTGCCGCTTATATATACTCCAGATTAGTTGCTCAATTTGCTTTTAGAATCGAAATAAATGTTTTTTCTTTGTTTTCTTCAGTGTTTTTATCCTTACACGAGACAGTTTTGTAAAAGATTATAAGAAAATTTTATTCTTTGGGGAAATCAATGAAAGACTGCTTATGAATTACAAAAATAAATAAATATCGAAATAAAATGGGTAAACTATTTTTAAAGTAGATTTAATTATACAACATATTATTCCTCGCAAACTCTCTGTCAGTAATGCATTGAATTACAAAAATATTTTATTTTCAACTTATTGTACTTTTAAAGAAATTAAATAAACTGGAAAAATACTTGAAAATTGCCACGCTTTAAAATTTTACCATCTGTCACCTACACAAAATCATACACATATTCATTGCTCAATATCATACATAATCATTCATTTGTAACTTGTTCAAATTGAGCTTGATAAAGACAATTTAAACATTTTTCCATCAAATTAGCCAATGTTTTATTTTTAAATTGCAATTTCCTTGAACAATTCTTCGTAATTACGTTTATTTTTTAAAATTAATTTCCTAATTGCATCATTTTTATGTCTTTTTAAAAATGCAGCGTTACTTAAGTAGAAATCATTTCAATGTGTAATTTTGTTTGATGCAATTTTACTTTTCTCCATTTAATACTCACTGGTGTGGCACAATGTTCAAGATTTATTCTCCATAATACAAATAAATTGCTGCTTCTAAATTGTTGTATCGAATATTTTTGTAGTTTGAGGTATTTTATAAATGTTATCTGAAACATACTATCAACTCTATATATATTACGAATTATATATAAATATTGTCTACAATCATTCTTTAATAAAATATCTCTATTATGTAGATTTATAATATATAAAAGCAAAAATATTATTCTAAAATTATGCTACTGATAGATTGAAATCTATCAAATTTACAAATCATTCTGTTGGATAATTCAAAGTTTTAATTTAATTTCAAACTATTAGTAAATTAATTTTATATTAATTGCATATCAAAATTTTTATGTTATTAACATTTTGTTAGGAATATAATTTGCATTAAATATATTTAAACATTCCAAATTTTAACCTAACAAGCTAAAATACTATCAAAGTTTTAATTTAAAACTTGCCTCTTGGATTATTTCCTAGTGCTAAAAGGTTTTATAATCTAGGATTAATAAATATAATTCTTAAACATGATAAAAATCTATATCCGTTTTTACTATTGCAAATGTATTCTACAAAGCCATTATAATAAACAATAAAATATCTTGCCATTGTTGTATCATCTAAAGAATTATTTCATATAATGAAGCTTTGAAAGTTTACACTTCGCTTATATTTACAAATTTATATCTTTTTTTTATCGAACAAATTTTCATATCGCAATATTTGAAGTAAATAAAAAAGATTCTTTAAAAATAATCTGTCTTTCTCGTAATATATATATTCTAATTAAAAAAATATTTTTCTTACAGATGAGTAGAAAACCGAAGTTACATTTCTTTCAACTGCTTAATTTTTTTTCCGTATTACTATTTTAGCTAGAATTTTAATTACGCCAAAAAGAAATAAACTAAAAATGCAGCTGTCTCGCTTTTATTCTGATATTGTTTTCCTTCTATTTGTTTTTAACCTTAAAGGAAAGGAAAAGAAAATATGTTTGTTTGCTTTCCTCTGAAATTGAAAGGTACACTTTTACTTTCTTGGATTTATTTACTTTTATGTATATTTATCTTTTTGATAATTTATATTTTTTCGAGATTTCATTTCTTATGAAATGTCTTTTATTATTAATTAACCTTTCAAAATCTTGGTTGATTTAATAATAAATTTTTGCTGCTTTAAACTTGTTATGCGTTTTTAACCCCTATTTCGTTTAACAACCACTAGGTATTTAATCTGTAATTTTAACCCTAGTTTTGGTATAAATATTAGGTTGGGGAAAAAGTAATCCATTATTTTTTCGTTAGACGTCTGTAGTGATCGATATCTCGTGAGGTATCTATCAAACAATTTCAGATTTATGCTCGTTGGAAAGGTGACATTTGACACTAAAATATCCTCTTGCGGTTTTTTGTTTGATTAGTTCAGTTACGAGTACAAGGTTTTAAAAATGGAAGACAACAAACAGAAAATTCGATACATTTTAGTTTTTCTCTTGTAACGGCGAAAAAGATAGCCGGGTGGCTAAAATTGGGAAAGGTGTTTATCGTCCTATATAAGACTGTAACAACCAGTTACGTACAATTTTTGTTTCGTCAATTCCGTTCGGGTATTTCTGATGTTAGAGATGCACCTCGCATATGGATACAGCATCGTCGTAAGGTTTTTGATATTTTATATGTCTATAAAATATCAAAAATGATCGAAGTTAACCGCATGTCAGCAAACGTAACGCGCAAGACCTAAAAATCTACATGAAAGCTGTTTTAAACCTTTTTACAAAGTAAATCCAAAAGAAGTTACATAAAGTTCACGTAAAAATAATATATTTCTTTTTCCCCAAACTAATATTTGCATATATACTAACTATTTTTAGAGTAGCATAGTTAGTGATATGTATAACCTATGATCACAATCCATTTACTTTGTTGAAAATTGGAACATTGCTGTTTCATTTTAATAAATTTCTGAAAAAAAAATAGAGTATCAAAAATTTTATTATAATGTCAATCGTAGTGATAATTCTTGAATGATTGCAAAAATAAGTAACGGATTTTCTCTTTATAACGTTCGTCAGTTTTGTTTCAAATTCGTCGTTATTAATAAAAAATAATTTATAGAATATTAATTAATGAAATATCAAAATTGCAACAAAAATTTACCGAAGTTTTCAGATCTTTCGTATTGACGATATGTTTACAAGATGCAATATGTTTACTTTCGATACTTTACGTTTGATATATTTACACAATATAACTCCACTGAATTAAAATCTGGCTGGTTTAGGTCTTGAGCATAAATTTATAACTCATACAATAAAGGCAATAAGCATGACTTTAGCTGTACCACCTATATTAGTGTGTATGAGCCTGTCTTAATTAGAAAATTTGAATAGTTATTAGAATGTACCATAAAAAATCTCTTTATCACAAGCAATAAATGGAAAATATTGCTACATATTTTTTTATCCTTTCTCCCTCTCTCTCTCTATACTGTTAATGAAGCACATTTTTCATTATGCATGTAGATATAAGATTATGTTTTACTTCACTTTTTTGTTTCTCTAAACCTAATAATTTAATTTTTTTTTTCGGTGTTCTGTAACCAATATATGTTCTTCGAAATTTAATCTTATTTTATGCACACTGAAACTTCTTATATATATTATAATCCATTTCTAGGCAAATTCCGTTATCTAATAAATCCTTTTACTTTTCAAAGTATTAAGGATTTAATTTTACAAAATATATTTATGAAAACGATTCTTCTAAAAATCAATTTCTATAAGTTATTCCTTTCCTTTTTTCCATATTAATCTCAAAAGGCACATTTTCTTCCCCAGAAAACGCAATAAACTTTTATTTTTATTTTAAAACGTTCTTGGAACATGCAATATATCAGTTGTCTTTCTTGTTAGACATAACCGAAACACATCAAAAAAGAAAACAATTTGTTTTTTAACAGAAAAAAAAGTGCTTCTTTAAACACTCGTGAGAATTTATTCTTGCCTTTGGCGGCCATTCATCATTTTTTCCCTCTAATGAGTATGTCGTACAGACATAAATTTTGATCGATTAAGCTCTCGATTTCCTCAAAAAATTGTTTTATTCTCATATAGAAATGTATATTAGTCTGTAACATGTTCTTAAAATGTTTTCTAGATCATTGGAAAATCTTGACAAGAATACTAAAATAATTTAAGTGTATAACATTCTTCTAGGAATTTTTTTTATCTGTATTTGATTTAAATTTCCCCACTGCTATTTTTATCGTAAAGCTTTCCATATGATGAAAATATTCAAATAATGCGTTTCAATCTCTTCAGAAATAATATTGAAGAAGAAAACGCAAAAGCAGATAAAAACGCATTTTGTTAATTCATTCTTTTGCTGGTTGCCCCATTAATGACGTCATTTTTCATTCTAAATGTGATTTAGTTTTAATATCGATATAGATATTTTATTGCTTGTTCTTTATTTTATCCATAAAATAGCTGTTTATTCAATAAAAACACAACTATTTCACATTATTTACTGACCGAAAGCTTTACTAAATTTTTAAGTACTACTCAAAATAAATTCTTGATTAGCGTAACAGTTCTTAACAGAAAATACTAATTAGAAAACAGAAAATACCTGTACTGTGGTGAAAATTATTGTTAGACAAACATTCGGAATTATATATAATTTAATTTCTGATTTACACGTGCATTTTCACTTAATATTGTTCTGAATATATGCTAATTTAATTATAAATTCATAAGCATTTAAAAAAAATTTAAATGATAATAAATTTATAAAATTTGTACTGTACAAGCCAAAAAGAATATAAGTATAAATTATTTTGTTTACCATACGTATTTTTTTTATTTTTATTTTTTCATTATTATTATTTTTTTATTTTTTTTACATCTTAGTGTCGTACAATTAAAATAACACTTCAAAAAGTTCAGTTAATTGAGATATATGTTTAATTAATCCTTTTTATACTAATATTTTATTTTAAATAGTTTTTAATTTGTAACTTCAGTTTATTAGTTTTTTATTCAGAACCGTGCAAAGTATTATTGACAAGATTAGTATTATAAAGGATACAATTCTTTGAAATCATACGAAAATTTCTTAAGCTTCTTCGGTAAAAGTGCCAATATTAATCAAAATCAGGCTTAAGTCTCCAACGTTGTTCCCAAGTTTCATGCTCGTCATATATTTTAGAAATTATATTCATGTATGTATGTTTGTATTTATGAAAACCTAGTGTTCCTACTTATAGTTTTAGTAAAACAATTATATTCTTAATTGTGAATTCCTCAATTCCATATCTGTTCATGTAGTCACATCTGAAAAATACTATTGAAATATGTAATATTATTCTTTAATTTTTAACTCTGAACGTACGGATATTTCATCATTGTTTATTTATCAATGATTTCACACAGCTTTCATTAAAATATATTTTAGAAATAATTAAAACAACTAATGAAATAACTGCGCGTGTGACAATTCCTTCTGCAGGCTTTAGCATTTGATAATCAATGTGAAAATTATCTAACCAGGCATTAATAATGAAACCTTGCATATGGTGGCTCTGTTCCCCAGTGTTCCGTATACAGTTATCTACCCTAATTCCTCCATCACCACATGCAAATCCTCAAAGAAAGAATCGACAAAGATTTAGTAGTTACAACCCTAATTAACGTTCCATTTCATTCACTGTCATGTGCTCTTTGATTGGTCCGTTTCCATTAATAACGCCCTCTCTCATTGGCTAATTTAAAATCCCGTTAGACTCGGCTGCGGAACGCATCATTAGGAAATGGCAAACTTTCTCAATTTGGATCGGTCTCGGGTCTTAATTTCCATTTCTGTCCCTAACTAGAAAGTTTTGTATTTCATTAAAATCCGAAGAATGTCCTCCCTTACCCGCCATCTTTTGTGGGGATTTGATAGCTTAATAATTAAGACGCTGTGTTAATATCTTGTGGCATTTTGAAGTTAATTTCGGCTTCTCCCGAAATTGACGAATTTTGATCAAAAAGTTATTATATGTGAATAAGTAAATATGAAAATATTGATATTCATTGGAGCCTCCTTTATTGGTGAATTATTATTTGGTAATATTAGTTTAGAAAGAAATTTGTGTTCTCTCTTTCATTATTGTCGCAATTTTCGAAAATTTTAAATCCACAGAAGCTTTTAAATTAAATATTTCTGTAATACAATTATAGAAATTTTTATATCTTTATTTAATGACATGAAATTTGTCTCCTCATAAATAATTAAACTTAAAAAGGCAAATTTAAAACTATAATTTATTTTAGAGTTTATCTTTTTATTAAATTTTTTTTAAATCAACTTATTATCTTTATTCTTAGCAGCTTTTCCTTTACGTTGATCTAAATGTGAAATGAATTTATATTATATTTTATTGAAATACTTCAATAAACTATGCAGAACTTTTACTTTAAAAAGTATACAGTTTATTAACTATGATTATTAACTCTAAACTGCATACTTAACTTTGAAAATTAAAAATACGTAACTTTGAAAATTAAAAATATATGTCCTGCAATATTTTAAATTTTCGCCCTAAATGGTTGCGATTTCATTTAAACTGTCCAAGTTTTTCTATCGTTTTTCCTGCAAACAATAAAAATCTATTTAATACATTTGAAATAAAATTTTCATATTTAAAAATTACCCACAGAAGAAAGTTTACTGCTTTGCTTTTAATGTTAAACTAAAGAAGATAGTTTTACATTAACATCTTTTTAAACTTTTGTAGCAATCATATTTCATGGAAGATGACAATGCTTATAGAAAATAAGGTTGCTGTATTCTTTCACAAAATATTGCATCGGAAATGTTCCCTATGTAAGATATTATTTCTTACGAAAGATATAATAAGATTGTCGGTTATTATTTCGCAACATTGCTTTCTAGTCAATAGTCAGCTGGGCATATCAATGACCAAAGGGTATCCTGGGAAATATATATTATAGGCAGTTGCTGTGTGTGTCCATGATGGATTCTTCATGCGTCCATTTAAAGAGCTATCTGAAGTTTAGTATTCGCCACATCGGTTGGCGACTATTTCTTTTCGTCTACACGGTTTGTTTTTTTCGTGCCAAGTATCATCACTCCCAGGTGACAGATGTGTTCAGTTCGGCTTCTGGAATGCGTATTTGGCCGAAATAAAGATTACAGTCTTCTTTTCCTTGGCGTGAATTCCTTCAAGAGAGGTTTTTTATTTCATTTATTTTAATGGGTGATTTAAAAACAAGCTGCGTTTTCGATTGATATTCGAAGGAGCTTCTTTAATATTTTGCGATATTTTTTGCTTCACTTCGTTCTTTCTGGTTCCATTGGCTTCTCCAAACGGCGATTTTTAGTTTACAAAAAAGTTCTTTTTTGATTATTTATTTATTTATATCGATTACTCAAGTTTATTTTTATTATTAATATTTCTTTAGATTGTGACGTATTTTTAAATGTTAAAGTCAAATTATCGACTGAGTCTTTTTTAAATGTATTATTTTCTATTCATTTAATCTAATACATATTGTAAATATGATATTTTTTTACAGATTGTACAATGCTTATTCTGATATACTTTTATTTTGTAAATTATTTTAAACAAAATTTTCCTAAATGAAAACTAAGATAAACAAATTAACCATTGTACAATAAAGAACTTATGTGGAACTGTAAAGGAAAAGAAAAATGGTCTATAAATACAGGCAGAAAGTGTACTATCTGGACCATTTACTTTTCATTAATATCTGAACTTCAAGCTTCAATTTGCTTAATCGACATAATGGATTATTGAGAATTGCTGCTTTGATGAACACCCAAAACACTGTTTATTAACTTATACCTAATATATTTCTCATATGTAACACTCAAAATTCTGAAAAACTTCATGTGCGTTACAGAATGTTAACATATCTATGTAATCGATCTGAATTATTTAAATGATTGGCCGAAACAACATTGCCAAAGTCATTGCATCTACTGCCTTTCACTCCAAAAAAATTTAAACCACAGTAGCGCATCTAGACAGCAAATGATAACAATATAAATAATTTAAAGTGGTGAAATTATGTTTATAAATAATGATGAAATAACTTATGTATACTTTTAGAGTTTCCGTTTAATATTAGCTTAGTTTAACAATTTAATAACATTTTATTAAACATCTTGTATATGTTATACGAATTCTATTTATTTCAAATTGCAAGTTTTAAAATCGATTCATCTGTTATATATCCCCGTAAAATAAAGTTTAAACACTAAAAATAAACTTCTAAATCTAAACTCTTGTTATTTTCTGTCATCATAATCGAAATATATATCTTCTATTTTCCATGCGTAAAATTTGTGCGCCAAAATAAAAGCCCTTTTTGGAAATTTATGTAAAGATAAAACACAAAACGAGTCAGTTGATTAAGTATTAAAATATCCCCTGTTTCTTCTTCTAAATAAAACAATGCGGCGAGAGTGCCATAAAATTCCTCTTTTATAAGATTCTGGCCCATTGCAAAAACATGGCCATTAAAGTTACCACATATTGCTGGTTTCTGACTCAACGGGATCAGATGAATATGGCATCGTTAAAAATACAGTAAAAGTCCGATCTTTGCTTCACCATAAAAGCTCTTCTTTTCCGTTCGTTAACAAGGTAGTGTCTTCTAAAGGGCCCAATACAAGGAAAATGCTCTTTTTACAATTGGAGTGGTTTCGTATTTGTCAACCGTTTCAAATTTTTGAAAGTGTATTATGTTTATTATATTACTGGTGTATGTCATTCGCATTTTATTAGTTCATTTTCAGATCCATCAAGGTGACAAATCCTTAAATGGTTTTGATAAACATTTACCTTGATTGACAAATTCCAGTAATGCAAGTTATCGCCCAGTACAACACTATAGAGAAAAGTTGCATGACAGACTACATATGATTAACTTTTTTAGTACTGAATTATTTGAAGATTTTTATGCTCATGAGAATGTGTTTTTGAAACAATATTTTAGTGACAAAATATAAATGAAATAAAATTGTTAATGAAATACACATTTATAATACACTTAAATTCATTAATGTATATATATTCAAATGACGAGCTAGAGTCGTTCACCGTAACTTTGCAGAAGTAGCAAGTAACTAGTCTCACTCGTCAAATGTAGCTAAAGGATTAATAAATAAATATTAATAGCCTATAATCTACAGTGCAATTAAAAAATCCGTGTTTAAAATATATATATATATAATTTCTAATTAAAGATTAAAATTTTATTTTTATAGAAATTTGAAGGTGTAAATTATTAATGTCAAAAATAATTATTGATTGATTTATTGGTAAAAAAAGCATAGTAAATTATATTGTCGTAAGTCACCCACACACGTATATATATATCATACACACACACACACACACACACACACACATATATATATATATATATATATATATATATATATATATATATCTTCAACTTAAAAGATCTTTCAAATATTTTCTAGATATTTGACGTAATTTATGCTAATTTACTTTTGTGATGTTATTTTGATATTTCATATTCGATATCTTTCGAGTATAAATAAGAATTAAGCACGCGATTAATTTCTTTTACATTTTTCTTCATATAATTAGTTACCATTCATAAGTCAAAGATAATTAGACGAGGAAAAGTTCTTTTTCTTAAGTTTTACTGTTACTAAAATAATTTATCTGTGTTCTTAAACGCTAATTTTTTTTTCTTTTGGATACTGGTGGCTTTTATAAAATATTTCGATTAGTTTTATCCTTCCTTTTGAAATAAATATGGAGAAATTTTTCTACTTAAAAAAAAAATTCCTTCATTAATATGCTCAAAAATTAAATGCGGAAATAAAGGGAAGCAAAAACTGTAGCGAGTCAAATATTTTTCCTTCTTGGCGCCATAAATTGTCGGACTAATGAAAACCCATTATTTTAGAGAAAGAAATTTATACCCATTATATTCTTCCAAATGAAACATGGATTAGTTTAGTTATATTCTGCTTTGTGTGGCTTCATTCTTCCGTCATAATTTTATGAATTATGTCCTTCCATCCATGGCTTCAATTATGTAAATTTACCTTTGAGGGTATCTTAAATTTATGATTTGCCCTTAAGATGTTTTTTTTGTATTCAAGTTGATTTAACATAAATAAAAACAAGTGTGGTATGTTATTGGTAGGAAAATGTATAATTGTGTATTGTCGAAAACCACTGATGTTGATAATTTTGTGTTTCATGTTATTAAATTGATGTTCACTGATTGTTTTTTGATAAATATTTTTTCGTTCTGTTATAATAGACATTTTTTCATTATTGTTTTGATCGTCTCCATAACTCTGTATGATGAAGATACCCAATTAATGAACTATCTTGTGTGTGATTTAAATGCTTAGAATTTTTTTTCCAGC
>JAPDSC010125614.1:46069-71933 GCA_026290005.1 Latrodectus geometricus | reverse complement strand
TTTTTTTTTTCTCATCTAAAGAGTAGAACTATCTTTATAAATTTTAATTCAAACACTTTCTGACTTTGAAGCAGTCAAAAACCATTAAAAAAATAATTTTATTAATAAATATTTGTAAGGAAAATGTTTTTATCCGAAAAAATATTATAGGCAAATGTATTTTTCATATCTTAAAAACAATTGAAATTACAATAAGTGCAGTTACTCTTATATTACTTTGCGTCATTCTAATCTCAAACATCTTCAAAAATATCTCTGGAAGCTATTGAAAAATAAATAACTCGAGACCCTAAGAAAATATACTTTTGAAGAGATAAATTTGCTAAGTGAAAATTAGCAAGTGGAAGAGCTTGTAAAAAAAAAAGTGAAGAAAGTTTTAACATATTTATTACTTATCTTTTGATATTATTTTTATATTTATTTCTTCTTTTCTCAGAATGTACTTAAAGCATGAAAAGTCGCAAAATCGATTGACGTAAGAAAAACAAAAATAAGAAATTCAAAAATTTCATTATTTTATTTGTTTTTTGAGATTTTTAATGATAAAAGGAGATCTCATTGAGGTAAATTAAATGCATCTATTTGTTTGATCTCTGTTTCTGCACTTTGCATTATTTCTTTTTATTTATTGTTACTTATTTTCATTTCTTTCTTTTTTTCATTTTATTTAGAAAACAAATATTTGGGATGAGTTTTATTTATCATGTAAGCAAATAAGATTTAATCTAGGAATACTTTTATTTTATTTACATCATTTTGCTCACCGTAAAGAATTTCATTTTGTATAGGATTAAAAATTTGAATCGTTAAAACCAGCATTTTGTAGAAGGGATTAATTATCATTTTTTTATCGTGCATAATTATTTTTAAAAAAGGATACGCATTCATTAAATTGTGAATATCTTTTAAATGCTGTGAAGGTATCAGAATAAATTCATGATTAAAATATTAGTACTTTTCTTTTTATTGATATCTTTGATACGGGCACCCAACCTGTCTAGTAGTTAGCGTAACTTCTACGGATGGGGAGGACCTGGGTTCGAATCCCAACTCGTGCTTGGATGTACTTTCTCTTTCTCCCTGTGTGTTTCTTGTCCTTTCCTCAGATGATGGATGAATGTGGCCCGCCCTATAAACAGGCTTGTGGTAGTGTGGCGTGGGCGATGTTACTCGTACCTCCGTGACTCGATTCACAGGTGCCCACCGGGTAACGATAAAATGAATAGCAGTTTCCAGCTTTGTTGCGGCAAATGAGCTAATGTATACGTACTTGCTGAAGGGTGTCTGCCATTAGAAACAAAAAAAATATCTGTGATACTGCGGAATAGATGGCGTAAAGCAGTTAAACAACCACCGCATATTATCTTTTTATAGACAGGGCAACATGTATAAACGTCACATGAATAGAATCTCAAAAAACGTTCAAGCCATATGAATTCATCGTGGCTTAGTGATCGGACAGTGCTCATCAAAACGAAAGGTCCTGCTTTTATTCCAGCCATTGTTGAAAAATGAGGTTGGTAGGTTGAGTTTTGTGGCGCAAAGCCCAGAAAGGACTAACTGAGCCATTGAACAACGAGAGATTATTGCACTTTTGCCTTCTTCAAGCACATCTTCCGAGTGGCACCAATCACAACATGTGCTTGGTGCCACCAAGCAACATGTGCTAAGATGGGACTCTTAAGCACCCACCTTAGCACATCTTCTAAGGTGGGTTGCTTAAGAGTTTTTCGAATTTTGTCCCATGCGACTCTTGAATATGGTTCTCTATCTATAAAATGTCCACCAGTACAACAGCAAAAGTGGTTGACATTAAAATGTCTTACAACATTTGTAGGCTATTATGCTGTCCGTTATCTACAGCAGCAATTGTGCATAAAGAAAATAAAAATGCATCTCCTGAGGTACAGCAGTTACTGGGATCGAACTCGAGACTCATCCTTAAATAATACATTTCAATATTCTATTCCTCAACAATAAAAAATTAAAGCAGATTTTCAAGCCAGTTTTATATTCTTGAATCTAAAATCATTAATCTCACTCCACGATTTTAACATCTACTTGAAACGAAAAATCCACAAACCCTTTTACTTTATCTGTTCTCCCAAAACTTTTTGATGCAAAAAAGTAAATAAAAATCAAAACAAATTTTAGTTCATAACTAACTTTTCTTCATCTTTTTCCAACCTCATACATGTATCAACTGCTCCTTTAAAAACTTTTTACGACTCACCGTCGTCTCTGAGTTATTATTGATATCTGTGCAAAAGTATCGAATTCCTCCACTTTTCTTCAACACTGGCATAGCCCAAGAAGTAAACCCATCAAAATGCATTCTCGATTTTTATGGGCCATTCTCGTCGTGACGACTCCGTATTACTTCGCGTCACTTTTCGTCTCGCACCCCACCCCCCCTATCAACCACTAATATCTTCCCACAGCAAGCCCTGGATTGAGTCGTATAAATATATTTCCCCCTTTTCTTACTTAAACTTTAGTGGTCTCTCTCTATCTTGATCATGTACTCCACAGACGGAATGGCGGCTGGCAATGTTCCTGCTCCCGAACACTGGAATTGGCAATTTTATTCCATTTCTCAAAAGCTTCCCGAAATAGAAGGAATAAGGATACCGGAAAGGAAATGCGTGTTATGCGTTGCCAGCGATGGAGCGATTTTCTTGAAGACAATAACTTAAGCGATATGGTTTCGAAAGATGAGTATAAGTAGCTACTGCTTGCAGAAGTCGATTTCGAATCTCTGAGAGAGTATATATGAAATTTACTGCCTAGGTAATCTATCTAGTAACAAAGTATAATTTACGATATAATTTTAATTTTTTTATTAAAATAAAATAAAAATTATACCATGAATTAAACTATATTACTAGTAATAACATAAATCTGTTATTTGACTAGAATAAGGACTATTTACTAGATTTATGTTAATGTTTTAATTTTCTACAAATTGGAAAGAACACCAATTTTCAATAGATAAAACACCAATTTTCGAATTCTATAACTTTTGTGGTATATTTTGTTAAAAATAATATGAAATAAAGTAAAGTAATTAGGATATTAATTTTCATTAAAACCAGAATTGATGCTTTTATTCTTAATACTTTGCTGTATTTCCTTTCTGGTGCGTTTATTGCTATTTGATTGATATGGTTTTTAATACACTGAACGCTTGATTCAATTTAATTTTACTTTCATTATTTTTCGTCATGTGCTCTTTTCAAAACACTTGTGCAAATGTTCTACATTTTTGTTATACGTGTATTTGTATCGCATTAACACTGCAAAATAAGCATTTTAAAACTTTTATTTTCACTAGAAGTAGATTGTGATCAATTAATGTTAATGTATCGATCATTCAATTAGCCAATTTTTGATTGGATGAGGATTGAATGAGAGAGATTTATTTTTATATGATCTTCTTTTACCATAGATTTTCTATGAGTGTGTAATGTTGCTGAAATCGGGGTTTCTAAACTAGAAGTTGTTATCTGAACAAGGAATTTTTTTACAACTAAAATTCTGTTTCCAATTATCCATGTGGAAAAGTAATTAAGGTGTTAGTTCATATGATAAGTTATAAATAATACTGTGTAATATTGATTTAGTGTAACAAACTACAATCCTACAAAATCTTTTTTCGGTTGTATTTGTCACAGTCCTCTTTATTATTTTCATTAAAATTTTGAACATTATTGAGTCATATTCAAGCATCGTATTGGAAAAGGTCTGCAGAATTTCACTGTTTATCAATAATATTCTTGTTCGAGTGTTTATATATATATATATATATACTTATTTAAGACACAAATTCTAGATATCATTATAAATACAGATGTTCTACACTGATGTTATAATTTAAAATTCACATGATTCTATTTTCGTAGGTAAAGTTATTTAACTTTGTATCATTAATAACAGTGCAAAGTCATTCGCATTTTATACTTTACTTCAAAATCATTATTCAAAGCTAAATTTTCATTAATCTTTATCGATACTAATAAATTTGGTTTCTCTTTAAACGTTGAGTTTATTGTCGCCAAGTAGTATCAAACTATAAAATTTATATATCATAATCGCGCTTTTAGTGGTGTGGTTAACTTGTTAATTATATCGTATAACAGAGAGCGCGTGTATTAAAACTGGTATTGTAACCGTATTATAACTTTGGCATGTTATAGGTGTCATCCATCGATTTTCATATATTTTATCATCATATTTAAAGGATTAGAAACTTTGATCAAAATTTTAGTAAGATGGTCACATCTCATTGAGTGGAACACTTTATTATGTAATTAGCTGCAGATACTTAAAATTAAGTATTAGTATATTTGGAATTGATTTTGAAAGTCGGGCACAGAATTCGTTCCATATTCCAAGATTGTTAACTATAATTATATATCAAAATGATAAGAAATATTGAGGGAAACATAGTATTTGAATCATCAAATATGAACAGTCTTTATTAAATAAATTTGATGTTAATTCGCTTAAGCAGTAATAGTTGACATAGATTTAATATTCTGCTACTGATTCTCATATTTTTAATTACCAAATTACCATATCTAAATCTTCTTTTTTCCGTTTGTTATAGTATATGTACAACAAATTACGATACTTACGTATTAGCAATACTGCAGCTTTTTAAGCCGAATTTCCAAAAAATTGTATTATAATTAGAATTTTTTTTGCCCAATTATAAGTAAATTTTTCATAATTAGTAAAAGAAATTTTCAAACTATAGATTAATTTCTAATTCTATTTAAATTAGCGCTGGTGATGCTAAAACGGAAGTATCCAAATTACTAATGGTATTATTTTTTAATTAGGACCCCAATAATAAAATCAATATGAATTTACTAAATGTAACCTCACATTTTCCTTACATAATTACCTTTATTACATTAAACAAAAGCTGAAACGTAGAAATCTTAGTATTTGCGTTATATATCAACAGCAACATATTAAACAAAATTTAGAAAAAATTTTCATAGGTCTTTTGTTAATTTTGGACTTTAAAATTATATTTGTACGAAATTATTCTTTTGCGCTAAACAACGCAAATCAGTTGATTATAAATCATCCCCAGTTATTTTCTTCAATAGGCTGCAAGTATTCTGGCATAGGGATCCAAAAAATCTTTATTTAGTTTCAATACAAAAGTATAAAAGCCGATGGTTAAAGATTTATTTATCAACTAGTAAAGTGTAAATCCATGCAATCTATAAATGTGAGAATTCAATGTGAATGACTGTGATGGTGGAAATGTATTCTATTGTGATTCCTTTTTGATTTTAGTTTGAAAAGTTCCATTATACAACATTCAGATTTTTCGATGGGCACAATTTGTAAATATTTTTTTGTACGTCACATGTATATCTAATAAGAGCAATGTATTTGCATCTGTGATTATGTTTTCTCTTTTCAAGTTTATTTATGAAAAGAAAAAAAGCTTTGGAATTTGAAAAAAATTAATATTGTGTTTTCTCTTGAAATTTGTCCTTGTTTATTTCATTAAATTTAAGAAATTTTAAAAAAAAAAATCAAGAGGTGCATGGCGTCATTTAAATAAGAAAAAGGAAATACCTTCATTTTTCAAAAAATTTCATAAAGAGAGTGGATGTAATAAATTATTCTACAACAAGTCTTAACTATTGGAAATGTTCGACCAAATAAACAAATATATTAATCGCTTAGCAATTTTTCTAGAACACCAACTCGCATAGTGCATTTTTTAACAGTCATCCATTGATTAGCCTGTCTTTTACAATTATTAACGTTCACTATTTCTAATAGATGTCTCTTGCAGTCTAGAAAAATATTGGATTATAAAACCAATTCAAGGACCGGTTTCATTGCTTTTTGTGGATGGAAAATTGAGCGACTTAGTTTTGTTCGGTTACAAGCAGTACCTTAAAATAAAATTTTGATATTGGATAAGATTGTTCGGAAAGTGCTTAAAAGTTTCAAGTAGTTATGAAAGTACAAAATTTTTATTCTTACCTTGGTTTTGATATTTATAGTGTTTCATCTTAACGTCGAAATGAATTTTTCTTCGTGTGCAAAAAATTTGAATTTAACACAAAAAAACTATGAAGCTTTTTAAACTATATAACTATGAAA
Source organism: Latrodectus geometricus (assembly GCA_026290005.1). Taxonomy (NCBI): domain Eukaryota; kingdom Metazoa; phylum Arthropoda; class Arachnida; order Araneae; family Theridiidae; genus Latrodectus; species Latrodectus geometricus. The sequence goes on along the minus strand of JAPDSC010125614.1, from coordinate 65,795 downwards.
CTGTGGGATATAAAAACAATGAATTCAGAACTAAAATATTATTTCTTTGGATTTAGTGAAAAGCTTTTATGTGTGTAACATTCTTCGGAATTTTCTCTAAGCTGGTGGACGAATGGCTAGTGCCTGGACTTAGATTTAAGAGTGAGTGGGTTCGAATCTCATTACAAGCGTAGATGGTTGTAGTGGTTCAAAATCCACTTTGAACTGTAGATCCCGGTTTTAATTAGTACTCATGTTGAAAAAATACCTGTTTAACTACAAAAAAATCAATCATCTAGACTTTTCATCTGAATAGTTTTCTTTAAGTGTGTGCATTAATGCCTTAAACTTTCTTTCTTGATTAAAAATGCTCTCAATTTATCATTTTGTTTATTTAACTTTTTTAAATTAAATAATATTCATTCAGTATTCACAAATACATCTATTTCGGGGCTATTTCACACACATATATCACTTTCAATCAACTAAAAAGCTAACCATATTTCTTTAATTTAAATATAACAGTAATTTCAACTAATAATTTTTGCATATATTCTGCTATATTTGTACAAGAAAAACATCTGTCTCACTATACAAACTTGATGTTGCAATTAATTTATTGATCATAATAAATTTGATACTTAAAAGTATAACATACTGCAAAGATTTCCTATAATAAATGCTCAAACAAAAAGAAATCCATGTGTGCCCTACTTGATAAAAATTTTAAAAAATATATATTTCATTTTATTTAAAAAAAGAAATGTAATTTTAGTAAAGTTTCACAAGATAGATATTAAATTTCTTAACGACAGTTTCGACAATAGCTAACGCAGGAAAATGAAGTTAATATATGCAAGAGTTATACGTTCCTCAAGTATTATTAAATTTTGATTTCTCTTGAATGACATTTATTAGAATAAAATCAGTTTTATTTATTAATAAAATTATAATGGCCTGATAATAACGATGTGAAATGAAATGAAATTCATATTAGTCAACTGAAGTCCAATTTTAGAAGTTTTAGAGCAATAATTTTATCATAAATTTACTTTTATAAAATATTTGACACTTCAAACGTACTTTTCCAATGCGTTTTATATTAATGTTTGACGGAAATGATGAAATTTCTGGTTGAGTTCTCTCTCTTCCTCATATATTTATTGCTTGCTGTCGTGTTACCTTTCTTCTTTTCTTCTGATATCATATAAACTTTTCGTGAAATCATTAATTTTAAAAAGCTTCCATGTACTTCACTCTACAAAATAAACTAAAGTATTAGAATATTCTCTTTTATTCTCAATATAATTTTTTTTTCATTCAAAAAATTTAATCTTTTTTCATTGTTTTTGCATCATTTGATAAAATTGATAAGAGTAAGAATTTATAAATAGTTATCGAGCTTTTTATCATAATAAAATTTTAGTTGCTTGTATAAATAGTCGAAGAGGATTATAGTAATATAAATTGACATTTGGAAAGAATATAGTTGATATGAATAAATTGAAGCTACTTTAAGTTGCAATAAAATTTGAGTTGTCTTTAAATAATCTAATCTATAAAATTAACGACAAGTAGTTATTTAACTAGTAAATGTCTTAATTATGTATCTTACAAACAGGAAATTTGAATTTATATATATATATGTGTGTGTGTGTGTGTTAGTTAGTTAGTTAGTTAGTTAAATAAAAATAGTGCATATTTTTGTAAATATAATTTTAATTTTCATAATTTTCTACACAAAAAGTCTCTTTAAAAATTGGGCAAAAAATGTGCTTTAGGTCCCCTACTTGGCACATTTTCAAAATCGCCGATGCCATGGCGAAAATTCTACCAATTATTTCAAGGTGAAACTTAATTAACAACCAATGAAAAGGCTAAAACAAAAGAGTAATTAATGAGCATGCGCGAAAAAGCGCATCGAATTCGCGAGTTGGGGAAGTAGGGGACCTATAGCTCAATTTAACCAAAAATTGAAATTATGAAGGCATTATGAGGCAAAGATCTATATTTTATTTAAAATAAAAGACTTTAAATGTATAAAATAAAAGAATTAAATGTTTGAAAGTAAATCTCATGAAACAAAGATGGACTATAATGGATATATGTAATAAAAGTTTGAACAGTGTAATAACAAAAAGCACTGTTTCTCAAAAATAAATGTTATTCCCAAAGTTGATAAGTTTCAAATATGACTAGAAAATCGCTCTTACAATCTCCACTATTATCTGAACTCATCGCCAGATTCTTTCGGCTCTGATATTAAACTATCCCCTCCCCCAAAAATGATAATTTACAATTTATTTGAAATTTCATGAAGCCGTGCTAGAGATGAGCTCACTTTACCCTACCATTCATTTCAAATCCCATTAGGAAGCATTAAATTGACCGTGTATAGAATGTCCAGCGTAATACGGATTCATCCATCAACTCAGTCGCTGATGTTCCCGGAGATAAAAAGGGGAGGCAAAAATCGCAAACCTTTACTGGCGTTCATTTTTGGCCTCATTTTGTTTTATTTTTTTACTTTTAAAAGAATGTGTAGCCCTTTCAAACGACCTGGAAACAAATTGGTACCAAACCCGGGTGAGGTCTTACAAGGAAGGGTAAGAACTAAGGATGTTGGTTTTCAAAGAAATGTAAGACGAAATCAAAATGTTTTATTTTATTTTATTTGAGAACAATGTCGTCACCAAAGTGGCGACAGTCAGATGTGTCAGGTTACCGGAAATGTCTTGATTGTCTTCTATGAGAGCGGATGTTCAAAACTATACTTTTATACCACGTTATGTTGGGGAGAAAAAAATTATAAAATTTTTTTAAAAATTGTAACTGAACAACTAAATGACGCATGAAAGTTTTCTTTGCTTTTCTTTTCTTTTATTTTTTTTTAAATAAGAAGTTGCGGATGTATTTCGGCATTTTGAGTTTTCACTTTAATAAATTATGTTTTATGACATTTGTTGAAAAAAGTTTTGAAACCATGTATGAAGTTAAAACGATTGTATTTTCTTTGATTTCTTGCCTTCAAATAATTTTTCATTTCATTTTTATCGAATCGTTCGATGGATATTCTTGTACAACTGCACATTTTTCTCCAACTGTGTAACCTTTAGAAAAGTTCTCATATATTCATCTTAAAATAAATAAAAAAAATTATATCACTGCATGCATATTTTATTATAAAAAAACATGCTTAAATTAAATTGGAATATAAATTCAAAATATGAAAAATAATATATATTTTTTTGCTAGTATTACGTTATAGAAATTGATTATATCCCTAAAATTTTTTAACTGTTTGCTATTTTAAAGTAACAACTTGTGGTATTTATCGCGATCTGCAAAAGTACATTGTGATTATTATTATTTTTTTTAATGATGACATTTTTCTTGAACTGATATTTGTGCAAAAAATTAATGTTAAATATTCAATATATTCTTCCTACTACTGATATATTAAAATAAAAATATATATGATTTTTATGAATGCATTGATTCTTTTTTGAAGGTTTTAAATTAAAATGTTATGCAGTTATTAATTTTGTTTTCCAATCAAATTACAATTCATTTGATTTAAAGAATCTGCTGAAAATCAGAAAATGAAAAAACATTAACATCAAATATTGACTAAATGTATACATTCTGTTCGAAAGTTAAGTAATTTAATTGAACTCCGCATTATTCAGTTGTGTTAGGAAAGCTTAAATTTTCATTAGTCAATAAAATCTTATCCACTTCTTATTATAAAAGTATCAGAAATTAATTAATATAAATATTATTAAATTATATTTTAAAATTAAAGTGGTTGCTTTGTTTGGAAAAAAAATGTTATGAATAATGCAAAATCCTTTTAAATAGTTTTGAATTAATTTGACTAAACATATTCTAAATTAATTTCATTCGTTAAATAGGCAGTTATACTGCATAAACTGCATAATATATATATATATATATATATATATATATATATATATATATATATACAGAGAGAGAGAATTGCTAAAAATGGAAATCTTAAATTGTAGATTTATTGTTAAAATTGTATTGAATCAGTTTGTGTGCTTCTCAAATATTTTGAAAATCTTCTCATCATCATAATAAAATCAGTTGAGTAACTTACAATTTTCTTTATCTGTGTACATATTGTTAGCTCATTTTTAAGCTGTAATATTAACGATGCATTGCATCTCGTTTGTTCTTTTCCTCGAAAACATACATCGTTTTGAATTATTTTGCAAATCCTATTTAAATCAGCTCAGATTCCATTTGACAATTTCTTACGACTTATTTCGTTTGACATTTTTACTAGATGGAATGAGATTTTCTGCCAATGGACTCTAAGCTCAAGACTTTTTGAATGAAGCAATTTTTCAGCTCGCTCCATCATCCGAGAGGCGGTAGTCGTCGCGATTTCAACGGATAAACCACCGTTACTTGCTCCTAATAAACATTTCCCGAAAATCCAATCATGTTTTCTCGCGAAAACAGTTTACATTGCATTTCTCTCCGAAATTAAATTCCATGTTCAATACAATTCCCCGTCTCAGACACTGTGAAGGAACCGCAACAACGCTGCTAGGACTTTTCAAGCGTATAATGGATGATTGGGGGTGGGTAAGGCGAAAAGAGGGATACAAACAGAAAGCATCTCTAAGACTTCTGGCGCCGGACTTCGAGGTGCCTTTCCCGATCCGTTGTCATGGTTACGGGATGCTGCTGGAAGTGATTTTTTTTTCTCCCTTCTTTATCCCGGAAAATGTCTCTTTCCTGTCCTCTTTTAGATCCCCGTATTTATTCCTCGATGTCCCCATGCCCCCCATCTTCTTGGTGTCCTGGCGCCTACATGGCTAAAGTTCTGAGTCTCCTAAAGAAGATTGCTCTTCACTCTGATGGCTTGTAACCGATTCGAAAATCGAGCTTTTCCTTGCTTTACTTCTTTTGCCCGCTGCACGGAAATGTTCGAATTTCGTTCCGGTGTTTCGTTTTCCCTCCATTTTAAATTCATGCTACCCGATTCTGAATTTATGCTTACGTTCTGTTGCCTTGTTAAATAAATGTTTTATTTTTGAAGTTAAACTACAGTCGTCATTTTGTTGGATTTCGTATGCTCCACTTTTCTGAGAATTTTACCCGTAGGAGAATCAAAATATTATGCTGAGCAAAACAACTCAAAATGCACCATTCTTGAAATAGTCACTGCTTCTTTAAGTGACCTAATTAAATTAATATGTCAGGAAAAACTCGAGTTTTTACGTCATTGTCGTACTGGATTTCGTATATTAACTTTTTAATTGAATTATCATAACAAAAAATATTCAAAATACCGTGGTGATCAAAATAATTTTAAGTGAACCTTTCCTGGGAGGAAATTGCTTCTTCAAGTGATCCAATTACATATTAAATGGAGGAACGTTCTTTTAAGTATTTAATTTAATGCTCAGAAATTTGTTTTTATTTGGGTATGTTTTACCCAAATTTCAATATTTTTTAAGTAGATTGATAATTTTGGGCTAAAAGGAAAACTATCATATATGCCAATTTAGAATGTCGTATGTAAGAAAGTTGCTTACCGTAGAAATGTCATCAATCAAGTTCTATCTAAAGATGCAATTCTGGTTAAACTTGCGTAGTAAAGTTACTCAGCATATTTTCCTTACAGAAAATATGCTATGTTAATATTGCTTAGGCTTAATTTATTGCTTAGGCGTTAATATTCCCGTTATGTAGTTAGTTTTCTTTTATATGTTTCAATATTCTTGGAAATGTAACGAAAATGAAAATTAGGCATTGCTAATTTTATTAAAATACTATTTATTACATATATACCATAAGACATTTTTTACCACACTTTTTTATGCAAATGTAAATACAATCAAAAATGATATAACAAGTTCTTAAAAAATATTATGGAAAAAATATATCATATAAAAATATTATTAAAAGTATGGCGCCATTCATTACAGAAATTTCAATAAAAGATTTTGTGTCATTTCAATATTTTTAAATAAAAATTGTGATAGGATTTTTGTGTATATAGAAATTTCCTTACGTTAACTTTACATTTCGAATAAGAATGCTGTAAAGCTGTAAAATTTTATTAAAAATTATCCATACTTGTTTTTTTTTTTAATTCCAATTTAATTTGATTTATATTTTCCAAAAATAAGTAATTTAAAACAAAAATTCTCTTATCAAAATTTATTTAAAGTTTTTAAATTAATATTTCCTTAAAACATACGTTTTATGTTTATTTTTCAAATTACATTTTATGAAAATAGTAACTACTCATTCAGAAAATGCGTTTCTCTTTATTTATTCTATCTTATCATTAAATCCTTTTCTTTTTGTTTTGTTTTTCTAGATTGTTATTTTTATTCATAATTAATACAGGGTAACTCTTTTTTACTGCGAATTGTTGCCTTAAAAATCTTCTTTACGGTGTAAACAGAAACTTGTCGCTGTGAAAGTAAAGATGTATTCAAAATTTATTGTGTTTTTTCCCCGCTTATCTGTCCTCTTCTTGGGAAATAGCCCTTTGGGCATGAGATAAAATTTCGCTTTGGTAAAAGGAGAACTCGCGGTGTTTATAAAGATAAATATTTGCCCGTTTCTTCTTTTCTCCATGTTTTGTCTTCATTCGTTGCAACCATGTTTTGTGATTCATCTTCAATTACTCTATACTGGAATTACTTTTTGTTCTTAAGAAATAATATAATCGAATTGATGCCGCTTAATATATTTTTTAGTGTATTATCAACGTGGTATCGTTTAAAAACGAAGGTCTTTGTCTTTACTCCATTTTTCATTAAAAGGAAAGATTCGTTATCATTATAATAATGCGTAAAGCAATAATAATGATTATTATTGCTTTACGCTTTTTAAAGAATGCTTCTTTCACATGTTTCTGTTTATTTTATCAATTTTGTTGAATTTTTAGTTTATTACGAATGTTGTGGAAATTGTTCTAAATTTGGCAATTTCCACTACTTGTATAGTAATATTTTTCACTTTGTTGAATTTCTGTTAACTCCTTGGTATACTTTTATAATATATCTTAAGCTTATTTAATTATTAATTACGCTTCTTACATGGGAGTCTTTTTCATGCCTTATTACATGATTGTTATAATGCTATTTTGACCTAGTTTATTGTATTAAGATCTTTTCTTTCTAATCTTCTTTTCTTTTGTAGGTTCTTTCGATTTTATTTGATTTCAGAATTTAGAAGTGACGAGAACTAAAATAATAAAATTCGAATCATTTGAAAGTACTGCATTTTTTTATATTTCATACTTTGTAAGATGAAATTATATCCCTAATTTTTTTGAATTTATTTTTTATTCTCAGTTTCTTGGATTTTTTTCCCCTTCAATTGAATAATTTTTATAGAGTAAGGAAATCTTACACAGAAAACTAAATTATACACATATTTACCAATAAAATATTTTTATTAATTCAAACTATTTATAATAGTTATATACAATTTTTAAAAAAAAATACAATTATTCATCTACAGATCAATAATTTTGTTAGTTTTCAGTAATATTTTTTACCCCTTTTTTATTAAGGATTAAAAATATTTTTTATTAGAGTGACAATTTTGGATACATATTGTTCAAAAGTTCTTAAAAATTGTTTCCTTATAATTTTTTATATATTATTAAAGAATGATATTAAAAAATTTAATTAATTAATTATTTGATAAAAATAGAATCTATAAGTTGATACTTTTGTTTAGACTTGTACTCTTTTTATTTTCAACTCCTCTGCTTCAACTGCTCTTCTTTAGTTCTAAAAAATAAAAAACATGTAATCTTTTATTATTTATGTATAAGACAATGGAAAGAAAATAACGTGAACTGAATAGTGTTCCCTATTAACCACTTATGCATTCAATTTTCTCTTCTAAGTCTTAATATTTTATGAGCCATCCAAATACAATAACTCTTTTCGAACTAATATGACTTTTATGGTTGAAATCCATTTGAATAGAAATGAGTTATTCCCCCTTTTCCTTTTGAACCAATTACCGATTCCCATTTTCAAACTGTCTCGGTTGCAGTCAAAAGGCTTCTTTCTGTGCAGAATGAGGGAGATGTGCTGAGTTCTGCTTCAACCCTTTGAAACTTTGAAATGAATGTCAATTGTTCTTGTGACTTTGCAGTGGCCCCTATTTATTTGAAGTCGCCTTTATCCTCAGATGCTCCCGAAATTCAATTCGAGTTCTTATCCACCTCCCTTTAACTTAGACTTCATTATTAATTCATCATTATTAAGTTATCTCTTATTACATACAACTGTCTGATCTATCAGACTTAGAACTAACTATTCTGTTGTCTTTAAACTCACTTATTTTGCTTTCTGCTTCCTCTCATAATAATTTTATATTTATAAGTTATATAATATATATATAATTTATATAATATATATAAGCATAGAATGTAAAAAAATTGATGTAACTCGGGTTTACAAAGATAATGAAATTATTTTTCATGAATTTGTTAACTATTTTAAAATTTGTTGTCATTATACATGCATAATTTGAACAATATTAAAATATTATTCAAATTATTTTTATTTAATTAACTACTAATGCATTTTATCCTATTTTTGGGCATTGTTCTGTTACAAACAATGATTTTGCATTCAATTTAAACAAGCATTGATTCGAACATAACTATCAAGAAAAAGAAATAATTTCTTTGTGACTACCTTAAATTATCATGCAAATCAATGAACAAACTTTATTTATGCTACGTTTAGTTGTGTCAAATCTTAAATTTCAATCACTTTTGGAAAGAAAAAAGTTAATTAATATTATTGTAAAATAATGATTATTAATTGATATTTTTAATACAATTTCATTTTTTTCCCTTACCCGCATTCTCTATAATATGTTAATGAACATGTATTTATGAAGTTGATTGTGATTCCATCATAACAATAAAACCCTGATAAATCGCGAACTATGGAGAAATGTATCTGATAATAGGTATCCATGTTTTTTATTTTGACTATTATCTGTATCTTTGAAAGACTTATATTATTGTGTATCCCATCAACCTGCATAATAATTTAGGAATTGGAACTCACTTGTACTGTCATAACAATCTATGAATTATTTTATACTGTTTCAAACACGGAGTAATGAAGTATATTTTAAAAAGTATGCTCCAGAAATTCGTATTTTTATGTTAAAAATTAAATTTCAATCGTTCTTCTGAGCAGGCTAAAACCAAGTTAAATAATCATTTACATGCTATCATTTCTTACATAAAGAACTCAGTATTGAAGCCAATATAGTGCCAAAATTTTCTTAATGTTGCTGATAGCATTGTTCATAAGTAACTATTTAAATCTTCATGAAAGTAATTAATAGAGTTTTTTAAGAATTAATAATTATGGTATTCAATGTAGCTGATATTTTTAATATCTATGCTTCTCTTTAAATCCCGTGTTTCTTCTTCATATCTATGATAAAAAAGAAATCAAGCCTTAAAAATTAAGAAATAATCTTATATTTATTTGGAAAATATTCCAAATTATTTTCTCATAATGAGTGCGATACCGCTTTATTTCATTAATTTTTTTTTATTTATACTTCACTGCAAAAATTTTTTATCATTATTTTCATAATCATTAAGTTTTCATCTTCAAGTTTTAGCAAATGTGAAGTTTTTCCGAGTAATAATGACCTCTGAATTTTTGAAATTTCAATAAGAGTGTATTTTTCCTTTTTAAAATAAATGTATTTTTCTTTTCCAAATTTCCTGATGAAATAAATATTTTCCATTTATATCATCCTTATTTTTTGATGGCTCCACTAGTTCTCATTAATTTTAAAAAGTTCATAATATAATAATAATTTATGTGTTTAATAACAAGATTATTATAATTGATACAAGATTGTTATAATAGATTATTGCGTTTTAATAATAAAATTTGTGTCATCATTTTCATGAATTAACTCATATATTCGAGAAATAATTTTTATATCACCATAAAATCAGTTTTATGTATAACATTTTAATGCCGCTAATATTTTTTTTATTTTATATTGATATAATGGAAATATTAATAATGACATTTTTTTATTCAGTATAAGGAAGGAACTTATTGCTCAGTAATAAATTCTTAAATAAAACTATTGAGATATTAATATTATTTATATATTATTTCATATAAGATTTCATGTTTCTCATTGTATGTCATTTGTTACAGAAATATCAATTGCAAATTTTATGCATTTTAATTTTACATTAAAATGGCAACAATTCACGTGTTTTTTACTTGTCCGTCAATTAATACAAAAATTTATTTTCAAAGGCCTGTTATTACCATATTTTGAAGATTAACAAACCGTAACAATAAAAATCGTTTTTTACTGAGAAAAGAATAAATGTTGCGCAGTTGAACAACAGTAAAAGAGAAAATGTATTTTCTTTTATCATTTATAAGCTTGTCTTCCTAACATTTTAAAGTTACTGTAATTATTTGTTTTTAATTCATTACTATTTTACGAACATACTTACAAAGAATAACAAAAAAAGTATTCTTTAAAATATATTTAATTTAAAAATTTATCAAAAAGTATGAAGGAAAAAATTAATAAGAAAGGATAACCAACTTTTTTTGTGTTTTTATCTAGAGACAATTCAATATGATTCTTCGTAACTTTTTTCTTACAAATTTTTGATTTCTTATATATCTTATTATCTGATACAAGTTTGTGCATTTTAAATTTTCTCCACATATCCCTAGAGATTTTTTAATTTTGATTAACGCCAGAAATGTATGAAGAAATTGTCATCATTATATGGAATATATATTTTCAGTAAGTGTATAAAAAATTCTATAAAAATATACTTATTAACTATCAAAACTTGTTTAAGCCATGTTTGGGGAAATTTATTTTATCATTTCATTTAAACGATCGTATAACTTTTTATCTTATTGTCTTATCATTAAGCCATGTTTGGGGAAATTTACTTTATCATTTCATTTAAACGATCGTATAACTTTTTATCTTATTGTCTTATCATGGTCGGTAGGCCTTACATTTAATCATGTATAATGATATTACAATTCTTCTGTATTTAAATGTCTAATTAAGTATTTGTTAAAAGAAAAATAATTATGTCCAAAAAAAAGTAAATTTCAAGTTCCTGCCCATTACCAGGAGTGCAGAGGCTTTTAAGAAAATTGTAATAAAATGAACTAAAAAAAATTAAATACAAATACTAATTCATAATATCAATATAAATAAAGCTATAAATTTTGCGCGTTAGTTTTTTAATGCATTCATATTTTCCTATTGGTATTTATTTATATTATTCATGTTATTTAAAATATTTTGATTAATTTTACTGCTCACTAAATTGAAGTTTATTTTCCCCCCTAATATATTACAAAAAATGTTAAATATATTATAAAAATTAATTTATGTGAGAGATTTAAATAGATTGATACATAAATGTAATGTTTCCAAGTACATTGATGTTTTAGATTTAAACGAACTGGTAAATTTATTGTAACGCATAAAATTCTACTTTTATGTTTTCCGTATAAATTTTATTGATAAAGCTTATGTATTAATCATTATTTAGTTGACATGAAATAATTTTTCGTTGACTAAACGAGACATAGTAAAAAATAATTAAGTGTCGGAATGTCCTTACTTTTTTTCCCTTATTTTAATAAATAACGAACACTGATGGGCGATGAATTATTCATTATATTCCAGCTGGCACGTTGTAACACATGTCACTGCATCTTAGAATGTTTTAAACATTCATATTCGGAATATAAGAATGAAGGAATTAAATTATGTCGCAGTAGATTTATTAATCCTGATAAAACAGACTTTAAATCTGGCGGTAAAAAAATCAAAAAATATTTATAACCTAACTTGACGCGCCGTCTAACTCCCGTTCAAAATTAATTAAACCAGGAATTGAATTCACAGCGTGACGACAAAACCGGAGTTTTTAAATAAAGAGAAAAATTGGACGAAATTCTTTGACATGGCCAACCGCGATTGTCACACGGGCAATTAAAGTGTCAGTCATTTCCAAATCGAATGATTTGTGGCTGATTGGAAAGCTTTTATTAATTAATAGCAATGTGTTGAAGAAATTTTGAATGAGAAATGTTGTTTTAATGAATTTGGTAATTTTGAACTGTTTTCCATGTACTTTTGAGTCGTGATGTTTATAAATACAAATAATATTTATTCAGAATTAAATTTAACAACTTTGTGACAGAATGTTCAAGATTTAGTGAGGAAACATTTCTTATAATTATAATTTAAGTTTATGCTTCAATATGTGTATTATTTTGTTTCTTGATTTACAGATGAAGAATTTCTGTTACAAATAATTCAAATAATTATTAACTAACGTACTATTGGAATCAAACAGTTAATTAAAACAATTATTTTTTTCTCATAGACAATTATTTTACCCATGATATAAATTTATTTTTTATCAAATTGTATTTCCTTGCAAAATAAGTAAATAAAATCAGAAAATTGCTTCCAAGGTCTATGAAATGAAGTACTAATATATATTAAATTTTGCATTTCATTTTGTTAAAATTATTATTTATGGTCATAATGTACTGAAATGAAACTATTTAGAGTGTGTATTTTCAGTATTATTTAATATTACTTCGTCCAGAAAGTAACTTATACATTTTGTTTTTAAAAAAAAATTTTTAAGTAAATGCTTACCTCATACTTAATATAATTACTGTAAAATTATAATCTACAATTTTTGAGTTTCCATTATTTCTATTTATTATTTAATATTGCTTTTGTTTTGTCATTTGCATGATTAAATTCATTAAAGAACTTTTTAAATTGCTTTATATAAGCGTATGGTTTTTTAATTTCAAATGATGATTTCTTGTACCAAAAATTATTTTCTATTGTTTTATTTATGTCCATAATGATTGCTTTAAATAAATTCAAGGAATGTTTCTTTTATATTTTAGTTCAATTTAATCACGTGATTTTTTAATATTAAATCTAGTTAATGTTACACAAAACATTATGTAACAACAATAAATGTTACGTAATGTTTTATGTAACATTCATTATTGTGACTTTTATAAATAATTACTTTGACTATAAAGTTAAAATAGGGAAAATATTTTGTCAAGCAATTTATTTATATTTGAAAGCATTTATTTTGTACCCAAACTAAATGAAATGCTTTTTTTTTAATCTATTACGTAATATTGTTGAAAAGTGAATAACGAAATGTGGTATTTTTCCTTTCATGAGATATAAATATCAAAACAATGTAGCAAATAATATAATATCGACGCTGATAAATAAATTTAATTACATAAAAAGTAGAAAGGACGTTGATCATGTCAAGTGATGTTAATTTTAGGTATTTATAGGCCGACAATATTGCGGACAGGTACCCTAAATTGTTGTATCCAGATTTTCAGTTTGAAAATTAAAATTTTAATACGAAGATAAAAATCTAAAACCTTTTCCTACTGCAGAAAATTAAAAACTAAAGTATCAAGTGAGATTTCAATCTTTAAGTTGTGATATTTCAATTGAGATATCAATTCAGAGAAAAGAATTCAGTATTATTGTTTTATTAGTTCATTCTAAAGAAGTTGATAAATTATATTAATGGTTTTTATCAATAATAACAATTATTTAGCCCTTTACGATGATTTTTAAGCATAAAAATACTTGATTAATACAGTATTATAATTTATACTCCTAGTTTACCTATAACTGACGACTTAATACGATTTTATTGAATATTAATAGGATTTAAGAAAGAATGAATTTTATAAGAAATTCACATGTTTTAATTTTCGGGACTGACAATTGCAGAATAGTATCTAAAAGTATGTTTCTCCGCAACAAACCTATTGTAACAGTGAAAACACTTTTACGTGACAGAAGGATTCTCACTTTTCACACACGCTTTCTTAGACTGATAAATCAGTTTACGGCTAATTTAAATCCTTGTAAACTAGAAAATCATGAATCCTAAAATTCATTATTCATTTTTTCATTAAAAATTTCTCTTCTTTAATCAATAATAATTTTTTTTAATTTATATTGGCATTTTTATGAATGATATTTTTAATTTTTTCACTGTGAAAAAAGTTAATTATATTTTATACATTATATTTTTTTTTCAGAAACTATTTTAATTTTGCTTAAACACCAATGTTGCTTTAAAATTCTCTCACCAATCTTTAAAAAATCATTTTAATTACAAAAATATTAAATTAAAATCAACTAAATGCTTAAGAAATATTTTATCATTTTGTCTGAAAGCTATTAAATATTTACGAAAGAACTGCAATTTGTGTAGAATTAAATTTTGTAAACGTTTTACAATAAAACCATCAACTTTTATACAAAACCAATAAATAAAGCAAATAACTAATAAATAAACTGAAAAGATTAAACTTTAATCATTTAAAATACTTCACAGAGTAACCGAAATCTTCTTTATAATAGATTTTTTTTTGTTTTGTTTTTAAAAACAAAACTGCTTTTAAAAAGAATGAAAAAGCCTTTCCCTTGAAAAGCTGGTTGTTTATTTACGCTAATCTTTAATTAATTATTCTTTCTGGAGTACAACGGGTAATTCCCTGAACATGCTGTCTGTTTGCGCAACTAATTAATTTAACCAAAGCACTTAGTTATTTAAGAAGTTACTGCCGACTGGGTGTCTGACTACTCATTGTACAGAAAAGCGGACACTTTTACTCTTTTCCCTTTTAGTCTGAGAAACTACATATCAAATGCAACTAAACTCGACTCTGCAGAACCTTCTGGTCCGAGGAAAGTTTTCTTATGATTTATCATTTCGCCTTAGGACTTCAAAATAAAATGGGAAAGCTGTTATAAATTGATTTTATTGATAGCTCTCTGGATTTTAAAGTACTTTGTAACTGAGGTCGAATGGTTGATTAAATTTCAATTTATTTTGCTGGGAATTTCCATAAACACAGATCCAAAGTTTTCTAGCCCTGTTAGTCGAGAAGTATTATTAACTCTTAAGTTAACTATTTGGAATAATTTTATAAATATTTTTGTAATGGAGTTCGTTGAAAGATGTCGTTGAAATTTTGTGTTTAGACGAAGTAGTGCGTATACACACTGGTGTTGACTTGTATGCGCTCAAAATTGACTGTGAACTTAAACTGATATTAATTACGGAACGTGCAATACTCACTAAATGTTCTACTTTAAACTAAATTTCTGAGGACTATCAATTTAAAAATTAAATGTCTTTACCTTTATGCAATTTCAGCTCTTTATGTTTTTTAATCAACGTAATTGGAATTCTGGGATATATATTTCTTTTATTTTAATTAAAAACAAACACGAATGTATTTACTTTTTAATTAAATTTCTCTAATTAAATCCGTATTTGCTTTTCTTGAATCGGCACTAAAAACAGAAAACGAAATTGCAGAATTCCATATTATAAAATCTTAAATATATATTAGATTATAATGTAATTTTTATATGATATGTACAAAATATATGTTTTGAAAAATAAACCCAAAACTAAAATATTATTTAAAAATCGTTTTAGTAGATGTGTTAACATTTGCTTATCCGATTAATTTTTATAGCGATTATTTTCCATATTTTACTTTATTGCGAATATTTAACTCATAAATCTATTTGACCGTTAAATCGGCTTATCAAAAGCTTCATTGATCTTGTTTTAAGAAATTATAAAATAATCATGAAATCGAGAAGTATTTGAAAGTGGGGTTACATTTTTAATACAGAGGTATTTATAATACAATATAGTTTTTTTTTTATTTTATCTTTTCTACTCATTTTTATTTTGTAACTTAATCGTGAATTAATTTTAAAAAATTGAATAAGAATTTAGTTTTTATTTTTATAAACTGTTTTCAATAGCACTAGCATTCGAAAAAAATGTTGTAAAATCTTAACCTGTTTAATTTCTTTCAAATTAATGTGCTGCATTTATATCTGTACTACCATTTAATAATTAAATATATTTAAATTTTTTCAGAAGATATCTACTTATTAAAAGAAAAGTTGATTTGTGTTTCTTGTATTAAGTTTTTGTTTATAACTGTATTTTCTCACTGAACAATTTAAAAGTTCTGGTAATTATTTTTTCCTCACTTATACACGTTATAATATAGTTACACAATTCAGTTATTTATAATAACCAGTGATTTATTTTTAACAGAAAAGAAATAACTGTTAAAAATTCTATATGATGAGAAAACTCATAAATGATATTTCTTTACAATCAACATTTGACATCCGTTTAACTATTCTTAAAGTTATCATTAATCAAAATATAATAGCAAATGCAGAGTTGAGAATTAATAGTTTACAAGTGCATGAAAAGACGTAGAATACATAAATTTGATTAATTCTTCTCTTCTTTTGCATAATAGCCATGGTTTTATTTTTAATTCAATCATTCTTTTGATTTAACTCTGCAAATTTTATGTATTAACTCATTTTTCAAAATACTCTGTGATAAATTTTTTATCTATTTTCTTCCAGTGGTTTTTAATTCTTTTGTTTTGTATTAATACATTTTTTATTTAGCAATCCAATGAGATTTTAAAGTTAAAAATAATAAGTATTTTCAAAAAATTATTTGAATTTTATAATATTATTATTATTTTAAACTTTTCTTTACGCGTGTCATTTAGTTTTTCTGGCTTTTTGTAGCTTTCCCTTCTCATACATCTATTCAAATATTTTATGCATTATTCAACCTAACTTAAAGCTGCCTTTAAAGTGTTTTTTACGTCTGAAAAAACCCGCGTTAGTACCTATTTACAGTTCGATTTTTCGAACAGATAAAATGCGTTTTCTTCAAAATAAAGCGATTTCAGGACCGCTCCACTGGAGCACATAAAAAAAAAACGCATTTCAACAACTATCGCTGCAAGAAAGTTTTCCCTTTTGTAAGACTAGATTAAAATTCGTTTTTATTTCTATCATCGATATCGTTATTTCACGATTCCTGAGTTATTCATGAGAAAACTCCGTTAAGATTCTTTGTTTGCATTGGCTGGAGGAATAAGAAAGAATTTTATTCATTCGTTGAAGAGCTTCCAATTATTATCGATGAAATATCTCCTGCCTTCATTAGAGTACCTTGTTTGCCGGCTAATCCTGTATTCGAGGTAACGATTTGTTCCAACAATCAGAAGTTTATTGTCGTTCGCAAGATCCAACTCCCTTTCATACCATCTATTAATCGCAACAATTTTTATTAACGATGAACTCGTTTGGCAAATAGTTTACGATTTTATGCGTCCTTCCTGCTCTTGTTTATTCCGATATTAATTCTCTCAA
Organism: Latrodectus geometricus; assembly: GCA_026290005.1. NCBI lineage: Eukaryota > Metazoa > Arthropoda > Arachnida > Araneae > Theridiidae > Latrodectus > Latrodectus geometricus. The sequence goes on along the minus strand of JAPDSC010125614.1, from coordinate 48,458 downwards.
ATCGGAGATTATTATTTACTTAACCGCCTCGGTGAGTCACCGGAAAAGAGTATTTGTTAATCTGTTTATTCTAGTTTCTGAATCGAAAATTATTAATAATTTAATTTGTAAATGAATGTCTGAGAAAAACCTCCAAAGCTGTGTGTGCAGCTATTCTCGTTAATTTGCTATTGCTATGCAGCAAAAGTTTATTACTTTATCGAAAATTATTTTCTTAATGAATAGCTTTAACATTGTTTGTAGTTATATTTCCAATCCGCCCATATTTCTTTTGTTAAATCGATAATGAATTTGTATTTGTATATGTATGCTAATAAAAAAAAGACGTTTTAAACTGTACTATATGGAACAAGCTTTTGTTTATTTTTAATTTTATAACAGGGAAATGAACAAAGAAAGGCAACAAACAAAGACAACCAGGAGTGTGTGTGTTGTCTTTGTTTGTTGCCATTCGCAGCTAACAAATTATGTGAAAGTTATGTGATGTTTTTCTGTGAAAATATTGAATCGTAACTGCATTGTTTTAAAATATCGATGTCTAACGTGAGTACTAAAATAAAATCAGGAAACAATAAAATTTTAATATAATCCAATAATTATAATTCTCTTTTCTCATTAATCTATTTTAAAAATTTCTAAATTCTATTGTCAAATAAATGAATATAAAAATTTATTCAAGATTAAATTCTACTTTTAATTTTACACAGCGTAACTTGAATTCTTTTTCCAAGTGTAGTATTGCCACACGATATAAATTAGCTTTTTCAGAGTTTATGTACTGCCCGTTAATATCAAAATATATGATGTTCAATACTTCGGAAAAATCGGCTGAAATTTACTGTACAGTCACTCTTGCGACGTATTCAAAAAGTCGCCAAAAATTTCCCTATTTTGCACAAGCGAGGTTGGAATGGATCAGAATCCCTCATCTGCAATTTTTCGGAATGGGTTGGGTTGCCAGGAAATGTTATTTATCTCCAAATATGGAAAAATGCCACCAGTAGTGACCGCACAGTAAATCTCAGCCAAAAATTCTTGTTTGCAAGAAACTTACGGAATTTTGTTTAAACAATTCAAGTATAAGCACCTTAATTGTGCTCACAACTTTTTTTTTTCTCTCTCTCTTTCCCTATCATTACCATTATTTCTATGCATCACATTCTTTGAAATATGCATACTACTATACTCGAGAAATTAATATCTATGTAAAACATTGATACCCCACCAAATTTAAAAGGTATGTATCCGTGGTATGTAAACAATTACGAATTCATTTCATTTACTTACTGCAAGAGTAATTCTAGTATTCATTTATTATTTCCTTTGAAATTATAATAAAGGAAAAATGTCAAATATTTAAGATACCTTCACTATTTATTTGAATTGTACTAGGTGTGAGTTTCCTTTTGATAAACATTCTTAAAGGATTCCATGAGGGTTGGCGATTAAAACTGCTTAGCGGTAGGGGAACAAAACGTCTTCCATTCGCCGAAGAGTGTGAAGGTGAGGTATTTTTACTTCCTTCCACTAGCCCGCGGTTTTAAGGTTGTTGTTTGCTCCGTGAGAAGGGGTCGGCGGCAGCTGAACAGAGAGATTACTAACTTCTCGTAATTAATCAGAACTTAACTCTCGTGTTGGTTGGAGTGGCGTTGTTTTGCCAGCGTCTTTTCCTCCGCACTTACTTAAAGGGGTGTTAGCCGGGAGTAATGAGTTGCGACAGCGGACTTAAGTCGTCTTTACCTCTCATTTCCTGGGCGAGGTGGAGGTTGCCCCTTCATTCCGGAAATAAAGTTTTATACGTTTATTAAAAGAGAATGAGCGCCGCCTGGCTCGGATGAATTTTGCAGAGGTGGGAAAAGATGATTGCTTCCTGGTGTTCTAAGGAAAAGACATTTACTAAATAGCGTTTTAGTGGATTGGAAGTGTTGAGTAGTTTAGAAAACTGTGGCGGTTGGTTTTTATTTTGTTAGTTGTTGATGGTGCTGCCTTTTAGTTTCGAGGCTTATGTCTTTGGTTTTGTTTTCTTCATAAAATATAACTTTATCCAATTATAGTTGATTATGTGATAGGTCTGGAAATGGGATTTGGTTTCAAAGTGCTTTAATTTAAACAATGTTTCCAAAAACTTCAGTTTATTTTAAAAGTAGGATTTTTCATGTTAGATTTTAGTAATATTAAGTAATGGTAAAATCATATATTTATAATATAAAAGCAAACACTAATATCAGTGTAAGATAAATATGTCAGCAAATGTATAAATAATAATTTTGGTAAGACATTGAAAAGTTAATAAAGAAAATTTTAAAATTCCAACCATTCATCATGTTAAAATTAATGGAGTTCTACGAAACGATCATTCTTAAATAGTATTAATTAAGTTTACTACTAT
>JAPDSC010125614.1:13490-39486 GCA_026290005.1 Latrodectus geometricus | reverse complement strand
ATATATATATATATATATATTACAGCATATTTAAAATAATTTCTTTAGCAGTTTTAAGTAAATTGTATTTTTATTTACTAATTCACGATCTAATTATTTTAGCACAAATTAGTTCTAAGGTAATTTTGACTATTTTTAACTGATCTTAATTAATTCGTAAATATATTTCATTATAGTAACATTCAAATAAGTGAGGAACAATTAATAATCTAATTTATTTAAATTTCGTTTTATAAATATTGAAATATTGGATGTGGCTTTATATCGAAGATTTTTTTATAATGTAATCTAGGTGTGAAAATATCGATTTATTGATACCTTTTTCTTTATAAAATTTTATATTGGTTAGTTTTCATTATGTAATTTTTTATTTATTTTTTTATTTATTTATTGCAAACAAATTCTGTATTATTAACGAAGTGAATATTTTCATGCTTGAAATTCAGATATATCAAACTCAAATTCTTATTAATAATTAATTTTAATTATATTATTTTATTTTGAAATAAAAGAGAATTTCGTGTGATTAATGTTAATTTAATTACAAATAATTAGCAGAAGTGATATTACTGAAATTGCTCTTAATTTTATTTATTACTTCGTCATAAAAACGAAAATTATTTAAAGTGAATATCCATTAAGGAAGACATTATGAACCACATTTATGGTCAAAATGTAATGTATTTTTGTGGCCGATTTACATGTTATACAAATATCACCATGGATAGGAAATTCATTGTATGGTGACTCGTCATATGTCAGAATGTTCTTGTTATTTTTATCTCTCATGTGTAGTTATCGATAATTCGATATCATACTCGAATAGGAATAATCGAGAATTATCGTTACCCAAATCGGAAATCAAATTGCTCACATCCCTCAAATAACACAAGGTATGGATTATTATTTAATGATTTTAAAATCTATATTTTAATTAATAAATATTAATTACTTAGACAATTGATTGCGCCTGTCTTCAATTAGTTTTAGATTTTTATTTAATGGCAGATATATTAATTCGCACTATATATATATATATATATATATATATATATATATATATATATATATATATATATATATATATACACACACACTACGTTCAAAGCTTAAAAGAATCAATATGTGTGAATCGTGGACAAACTGTTTGTTTCTCTATGTGATAGTTATGCTCTCTTCTAATTTTGATATTGTCTTTTGCAGTATTGTAACTTAAACTCTGTCTAGACGATAGTTTAATATTTATTTTCTGAGTTATTAGGATGAGGTATTTTCTTTCTCTGTAAAATAATACATAGCTTTTTGAAATTATCCGAATTATGTTGAAATGTGGAAAATGCTTATTCAGATTTTAAAAATATTTTCATCCTTTTAAGCTTTTCAACAAAAATTCTTACGACATATTAAAATATGCATATTCGTAAGCTGCGTCAAATATTTGTGAATTAATTGTTTCGATTCTACTAAAATATTGAGTCGAATATCTAGGCTCGATATTACAAAAACTATACTTTTAAGCATTATTTATATATGGAAATCGAAATTTTTTGGTTATGTTCCATATTCATTTCATTTAATCTTTAACTAATCACGTAACAAAACATAGTATAATCATAAGCGAAGCATTAATCTAAAATAATATCTTATTTTAATCTGAAAGTAATGCCTTAGTTATTATTATAGTTTGTTACAAAATAAATATAATTTACTGATATACAACTCCGTTTCTGCATATGTTAAGTATGCAGAATCAAAGAAGAAAGCTTTTAAAAATCAAATCTTATGAAATATATTATTTTGAACATCATGGAACTATTCATTTAAAACATTCTGAAGATTTTTATTGTTACTTAATTCAAAAAGTAAATGTAATTTTTATTATGACATGATTTAAGATTAACTATTCAAATATTATTTTATTACTAGTTCGCAGTACTTTTAGCTTGCACACTGATTTAATTTGTTTTTTGAATAATTATCTGTGTATATTTTTTATTGAAAATGCTTATCACAATAATAAAACTGGCGGCAATGGGGTCCGCATATAAATTTTCAAAATTCATGAATAATTCAGGACTGTTTGGCTTTTTGCCTGCTTCAAATTTGTTACATTCATCTGTTTTCGCCTTTATAAAGTTTGAAAAGCTACTTCCTCTTCTTGTATACTCACTTCCTTAAGCATTACTTTTGTATACGACGCATTTTCTCTCTCAGAGTTAAGGAACGACTTTGTTTGTAGATAAATATTTATGAATGGCATTTCTCGAAATGAAATATAGCGAATTCAAAACATAATATTGCTGCACATTTTCTTTTATCGTTTATGGTATATTACTGCTATTATTTATTACCTTACATCAGGCTTAGGTACATTTATTTTATCTGTGAAAATCTTACTATTTTTATTGCTATGTATTTGTCTTATTGGTTAAATTTCGATGCTTGTACAATTTTACATAAATTCTCATTGGCGATTTTTTTTAATTTATTAAGGTTTTGGCGATTTATAAATTTTCTCCCGGTTTATCTGTTTTCTTTTAAGAGTAGTATTTCCCAAGTGCTTCTTGGCGCCTGTTTAGGCCATATATATTTATTTGGGCTTGTGAAACGTTTCGTAATATTTTCGTTTATAACCGATATCTTTTGTAATCCATTTTATTTTCAACCAAATTGACTTTCATACAAATATGAGTGCAGAAACTAATGGAGAACTGTTCTGGAAAACAATAGATTAAGAAGTGGAATTTTGATTATTTTTCCTTACTTCTATAGAGATTAAAATTGTCTAGTAAATAATTTTTCAAGACCTAAAATTTAAATTTGCATTTATTCTCTCTGCAACATTTTTATTTATTTTGTTGAGAGTACTTTAGAAATATCTTGTATGCACTTCAGTATTATGTAATGCATTGTGAAAATATCTGGATTCAGCAAGATTTACGTCTTTACAACTCCTCAAAAAAAGGGATGTGGTTTAACTAATTTAAATATTTATACCTTTTTTTTATTTGGAAGTTTAACCGTGAAAAAAGTGATTTTAATATCATTAGACAACTCAAATTATCATCATGTAAAAAAAGCTATTTTAGCTATAAAATCTGAATTCTTATTCTGAATTATTTGACTATACTCAATTTATTAGTTCATTAAACATAATTTAGCATGGGGACGAATAAATCAGATAATGTGAAGATGGTGTTTTGTTAAATAAGAATATTCAATTATATAATCACAGTTGTTTGATACATTCTTATGCAGACAGTATCCATACGATTTATATTTCTGAAATCCTTCTTGATTTTCCTAATAATTTTTCAAAATTTTGTTTTAACACGTGGTATGTTCTTCAAATTTTAGTGATATTAATTACTAACTATGAATTATTTATATTAAAAAAATAGTAAAATTTCAGTCCACTTAACGACTATTATCACTTTTTGTAATATTTTAAACTACGATTTTTTGCCTCATATTTATTATATTTTGTCGACAACCATATTTCAAGAAAATTATGCTTCTCGAAATTTTCCTTTAAAAGAAGAAAGAATCCTGTCTTCATATTTTCTGATAAGAAAATTTAGAAAGTATTTATTTCTTAACATAAATATACTCTATGGAAAAATGACTTAAAATTATTTCAAAATATTAATATTCTCCGCGCAACTTTTCTCATTACACGTAACGCTAGTTGTTGTACTTACAAGAAAGAATTTTTTTGTTTATTGAATTCATTTTTTTCACGTGAAATTTTTCAGAAAGGCACAAAAGATGAGGAGAGGATTAATGAAGCCAGGAAATATGCAAAAATTTTCTGACACGCTGCTTTAATTTATGAAAACTATTTTGCAGCTCCACTGAAAAGGAAGAATTCAACAAATAAGTTCAGATTAATAGAAGAGCTTGGAAAATGAGAGGAAAAATTATTTTTCTTCACTTGAGTGCGATAAGATAGAAGGATGGAAAATTTTAAAACATAAAAGCGAGGAGGACAAGCATATTTTCGTCTCGTCATTGCCCAAGGGCTTATAAGCGTAATTAGAATATTCTAATTTCAGCAATGAAAGTAAAAGGAATGTAACTTGTAGTCTTCACTTATTTTTGTTATAAATAAGCACGAATTTTGAGATATTTTTTTATTCTTGGTGATTTTATTTTTATTAGTGGTTATCTGTAACGTACAATCTCTTGGTTTATCTTGAAAGGATTTTGTATTAAAAAAAATTTTCGTTTAAAAATTATATTTACTTGATATACAAATTTAAGCATTTTGGGTCTGAATTATTTTAATAAAAAAAATTCCAAATATATTAAACATTACCGTATTCTATATTGTAAAAAGTATTAGAAATGTGAGTATTTTCTTCAATAAGAAATATGAGAAAGTTTTTCTGTTTATTAAGAACTTTTCAAAGATTATGTAATAAAATGAGTAATAAAGTTAAAATAAAAAAATCATTTGAAGTTTATTGTTTTCACTACAATAAAAAATTGTGTTGTTATTGTTATAAAAAGTTACAATAAGAGAAATTATAAGAAACAATATTATTGATAATTTTAGTTATAATTTTGGTTATAACAAATTTAATATTGTGAGTCATCCAAATTCTATTCAAATAATGTAAAACTCTTTAAAAAAAATCCACGGAATCTATCAAAAAATGGTGTTTATATGTAAAACAAAATGTATAAATGAAAAACTTAAAAAGCAGTAAGTAAAATTAAGCCAGAATGTAACCATTGAAATAATTTCTTTTAAACTAATTTTTGGAAAAAGAAAAACTTTGAAATTAAAATATCATTCTATTCTGAGTTTCTAATAAAACTAATATGTATGTATTAAGCGATTTATGTGAAAACAAAAACTGTTATTTAAAATATCATAAATAAAGTTTATATGAATTGTCATGTTATCGTTAACGAAATATCGCTGTTATTTTAATTAAATTAGTTCTCATTTCAGAAGCGTTAGAATATATTGTGCTAACAATTCATTAAGTTAACATAAATATTTGTTATAATTTTCTAATAAAATTGAAAATCACTAAATTTTGAAGACAGTTTTGAAAAAGTTTTTACGTGAAAATTTTATAATCAAAACAAAGTATAAATGTTTATACATGCTGTCAGTTGTTTTTATTTCTAATGTTAATAGTTGTCGGAAACTAATACCATAAGAATTGCAGAATTTTAATTTATTGTTATCCTCTTCTAGCCAAATTTATGAAATATAGAAATATAACTTTCCGAGAAAAATAATAATTAAGCAATTTTTGCATTTTACGTTGACAGTGAAAATAAGATAACTATTATTATAAACTATTGTGAATAGTTTTTATATATAATTACTTCATTGAACTATTTAAGTCAGTAAAAACGGTTCCTCCTATAGAATTCTTTCTGAGACTAAATTGTACAGTGAAAATAGTCACGTAGACTATTGAAATATTAAGCAAGGAAGCCAAATTACTCCCTGAACAAAGAAAGCGCATGAATCCATATGCATAACAAATAATTAGGTTGATTAATTCAAGCCACGCAAACGCTCTTAACTAGATGGTGTAAGCTAAATATAGAAATATATCCATCTAATGGTTGGGGCGACATACTGTTATTCCTTTTTTCCCAATGTCAGAATTTGTAATGTGAATGTTTTCCTTTCACTTTCAATCTATTTATACATTTATTAACCATTGCTTTAGTGATTAAAAGTACAATATTAACTCTCAATCGATTTTCTTTCTTTCTTACAAATGTAATGTTATAAATGAAAAAAATAAATGTGAAATGTAATTCAATGTTAAAATTTACTAAAAAATTTTTTCCTCCTCTAAATAGTTTGTTAATTAATTTTTAAATAGTTATTTTTTAATTTATGATAAGAATTAAGCAATTAATCCGCCCAGATTATTTATTAAAACCATTGAGTTTAACTATTCTAACTCAAGGCCGCGGTGGCCTGGTTGGTTAAGGCGTCGTTCTCGTTACCAGAAGGTGGTGCGTTCGAATTTCAGCTTATCTGAAGATCCGTCGTGGTCACAATGTTCTCCATGTTTCCATTCAAAATTTATATCTCTGGGAGAGTTAGGAGTCAAACCTTGGGTATTCTTCGATATCCTATCTCTAAATTGGAAGAACCAGGTAGTGCTGCCCTCTATGAGCCAAGTCGTTACTACTCTCGTAGGAAGGGGTGCTCTATTCAAAAACAGAAGACACTGTTTCTTACTTCTTTCGCCCAGTCCTTAACGGGCAAGCTTGGCTTCACCAAGTGTCATAAGTAACAACGACAACACTTTTCTAACTCAACACATAATTGAAAACGTCTTATTCTTGCTTTTTTTCTTTCTCAATAGATACACTACATCTTCAAATGACAAAAACTATCAATTTTTATTTTAGAACAAATTTCTGGCATAAAAGTCTATCATATAAAATATTTCTGAGAGAAAATTTATCCATAAGGAAATTAATATTCAAAGAAGATTAAGGAACGTGTTGTTTTCTTAATCTGGTTTGTTTACCAGAAAAACAATATATATTTTTTTACTTTCCGTTACTGGTGCATTTATGTACGATACTGTGTCATTCTCTTCCTGTAGTATTATTTTCTTATTAGCAATATTGTGTAATGCTAACTAATAATAATAATTTTTTTCCTGCATCTTTAACGATTGTAATGATTCTCAGTTTTATCCCATAATCATTATTGAGTGATCGAAAATTCATTCCTCATTATCATGAAGCTAAGTTGGTACTTGCTAATATCGTTTAGGAATTTTAAGACGTTTTGACTGAAAAGGCCATTTCCATTGATTTATGAATACTTACATAGTTTTTCTTAATGAATAGCGGGGTTTTAATGTTTTGTAGTATTTAATACGTAAAATTTATAATAATAATGAATATATAAATTGAATGAGCAACTCAAATAGTTATACCTATGAGCTGATTAGTGTTTATTGCGCCTTTCGACATACGATAATCGATAATTCAATTCTTTCCAATCTTGTTTAGTGTTTGTTGTGTAATTATTACAACAGCTGCCTTAATCTTGTTTCTTAGGTCGTGTAGGTAAACAAATGCCCATACACACAATCTTTTATGAACCCCACGAGTAGAAATCATGTGGTGTGAGATCCGGTGAGCGTGGAGGTCTTGTTAAACAACCTCTTTCATGATTCCCTTTGCCACTAGTCCAGCAGTCTGATACAGTGATGTTCAACCAATCACGTACGTCGTTATGTTGCCACTGAGGCAATGCACCATTTTGTTGCTAAATGAAGAAAGTTATTTGGTTCGGCTTCTACCAAATGAAGAAATTGGCATATTGTAAAGCAACAGGTTAAGAAATGCCAGTTACAGTTGCTTTTCCGAAAGAATAAATAATCATAATGCTTGACTTTCATTTCATGTATTAATTATGTTTTTTAATTTTAGGTAATAAATACTACAAAGCGCTAAATCCCCGATATTCATTTAGAAATACCCTGTATTTAATTTTATGAATTAAAGGCTATTTTTTGCTAAGGAATATAGAAGGGTAATATCTCATTTAACTTGTTATGTAATTATTGTTTTGACATAAAACATATTATCTTTGTCTAAAATAAGCAAAAGCATTAACCTATATAAATTGTTATTTCTATTATATAATATATAAAAAGTTATCATCATAAACCTCATTTTCAATAGGCTTTATGATGATAGCTTTTTATATATTATAATAGAAAATAAATATGTTACTAATTTTTACTAGAATTGAACGAAGTACGTTTTCAAAAAAATCCAAATGAAACATTTTATCATTTAGCGCAACAGTTATTTTTATTTATTTATTTTTAAATGCTAGACCTCTCTTAAAGGCTTTTAGAACTAGCTAACGACACATGTCCACAACCTATTAAAACAATCCAACAATTATAGTTACAGTAAAAATTTCCTGCATTTTCAATTTTTTTCCATTATGTGCATTTAATAACAGGAAATAATTATTGAAAATTTAGACCGATGAATGTTCCGTAATATTCCTATGCCGAATTAAAGCTAAATAACTCAACTTAATTCCATGTATGATTACATATAGTTCATCGCTTACAATATCAAAACAAGACTTTCAGTCCGTTTGTATTTTATTTAAATGTCCCCAAACACAATGAAAAAAAAGTAACTTGTTTAATAAATATCCAAGTATAACATCTCCTTTCCGCAAAGAAAAACAAATAATACGAGAACAACGCCCCTTTACAAATCTCATTCTCTTGATTTAACCGATGGCGCTTCAATCATGGCTGGTTTAGATCTTTCATCGCGAATGAGCCATTAAAAGAACGGAAGGAGGGTGCCACTTTTAATCAGTGAAATAAATGTTTTCATTGGGTATTTTATTTCCCATCGAACACCCCTCCATTTATCTCGCTGTCGATGGTTCTTCATGGAGACATTCTTCCAGATACTAACCGATCCGATTTTAAATGAGAATTCCTTCAACGGTATTGGATAACTTTTAATTGACACGAAATTTAGAAGGGAATACTTTCACGCTCACCCCCTTACTATCCCCCCCCTTCGTACTATCTTGTTTCAATTACTTCGGACACATGTACCAATTACACCACAGGGGTTATCCGAAAATTAAAGATGATGTAATGTTGAGATTTACTTCCTGTTTTGTTATATTTTGAAGTTTACTGTCAATACCACCATGTACTTATTCCTGAATTAGGGTGTGACTTCCTGAAATATATCTTCTTAGTGCTAAGTATTTTCTTTTTTGTGTTTTGTTTATTTTCTGGAAAGTCATTTAACACATCAATCAAAATCTCTTATTGTTTTACCTAAACATTCACTGATTGATTGTCAGAATTCGAGTGTATAGTGGTTTTATAGTGTCTAATTCAGTTACATTAAAACGTTGCGTTAATTTAAAACGTTACATTAAAATGTTGCGTGCGAAGCACTAAATGATTAAATACCGGAAGTCTTTTATGTAGGTATTGTAATCAGATGAAAAGTAAAATGTCTCTAATAGCTCATATTTTCATCTATTGCCTCTTTGTATCATAAGCACGTAAATACTACCACCGACAATATAGTTAAGAATGAAGTATAAAATCTACTTCATTCTTAACTATATTATCGGTCTAATTACCCCTCGTGAACTGAAAATAACCGTTGAGTAACAAACAAATCAACCTTATATAACTATATTAACTTAATCATATACGAAGGGATGGATTTGATATTGTTTAATTGCAAGTATTTCAAAATTTCGAAGTTAAGTAAATAGACCGCACGAAACTTGTAATTTTATGGCAAATTATTTGTACAAAATTGTTGCATAGCAATTTATTTAAAACGTGTTTCGTTTTTTTTTTTTTTTTTTTTTTTTTTAAGGTAAACTAATATTTATATTTCCTTCATCTTTTACAAAAAACCTTTTGAATATCCACAGCGAATATCTTTCTGGGATATCTTTTCATCAATAGAGGATCATTATTACACATTGAAAATGAATAAGCCCAGAAAGCGTTCGAATACATTTCCCTCACATATGTGTAGAGAAAAAGTAATTACGTCGTGAGCTGCTCCTATTGAACTTTAGTAGAGACTAGGATAAATTTATACTTCTTTCATTTCCTTTTTAACTGTTAGAATTTAAATGTAAGTGAATGTTACAAAAAATAAGAATTCATTTCGTCTCTGATCTTTGCAAAGATCATTAATTGCCTCTGTTCAATGCGCAAACAGTCCCTGAATTCGTAAGGTAAGAAAAGAAGATAAAAGAATGAAATAGCAAGTTTCTCTTTTGATGTTGGAAGAAAATAAATAATAAAATAGAATTAAGAGGAGGGGTAAAAAAAAAGCTAGATTTTACGTTGAAAAAGCTTTTTATAAAATAAATAAAAAAAAGTAGGAGAGTATGTGGAATTTGACTGCGATATTCTCTGTTTTAAGACTATAGCAGACGTTATTCCTGAAGCGTGGCGATTATAATCTAATTTCTCCGCCAAATGCTTGGCGAAAAATTCTACCCATGCGTATGCCTTTTAATTAAGTAGTATTTCTCTTTTTCTTTTACTGATGAAAAAGTGAAAGAATGCTATCCTTTGGAAGTCTTTTTTTTTTTTCTATCGGAGTATTCTCTCGAGAATTATTTGCTCGTTAACCGCTGTATCCTTAATTTAAGGCTTGTTTTTGTTCCGCCATTTTTGTTATTCAAAATATTCGATCGGAAAATTTTAAGATGTTCCTCTCGCATTTTTTAAGTGTGTGCCGAATTCTAAAAAAAAATTGAATAAAAAATACCTTTTGTTTGTTTGAAGTCTGTAAAAAATATTTTCAAAAAATTGGCTTGGGTGCACCTGAATGAGCTTAATTATAAAAAAGTTACGTTTTTATTTCGGTTTGGCAATCCCTCCCATAGTACAATGCAATTTTTTTTTTTTTTTTTTTTTTTTTTTTTTTTTTTTTTTTTTTTTTTTACAGATTATTAAATTGAAACACATTTATATTGAAAATAAGTCTTTTTTGAAATTGTAATGAGAATAAAACATAAAAAAAAATTCACGTATGATAATTTTGAATATTTAGCGAATTTAATTCGATAGGAAGAACTACAATAAATTTAATTAATTTTCCCATATATAATATTTCATTGCCGTCATTCATTTTATTTCTATTAACATAAAAAAAAGCATTTTCAAATCACATCTAACGTTTAATTTTTAAAATAATATACACTTTATAATATAGAATAACAATAATTGCTGGATTATATGTATCGATATTAGAACGATCTGGGCGAGCAATTTGTAATATGGTACCTACAAACTTTTCCCTCTTTTTGTTTAATTAAAAGTATGATAATTTTTACTTTTGCTGAGGAAGTTAGATATTATGGTATATATTTTATTTTTGCTGTATTGTTTCCATGTAGTTGATTATAAAATTAATTTATTTTACAGAGTAAAAACATAGCGACTTGATTGAATCTAGATAGATTTAACATTTTTTATTGATTTTGACAGATTTCTATATCATACTATGAATACTAACTTGATATTTATAATGATTTTCCTGCCAAGGTTTTGTTCATGAATATTTAAATCTAACCAATAAATTTACATTCGGAAAATATTGAATTGCAACGTAATGTGAAAATATAGATAGATATAAAGACCGGGAAAGATCAGAGGGTTATACAAATGATTAAAATCGTATATGAATCTGGTTGGTTTTATTAAATTCTTGACTGAAAGAGGCTATAAGTAGTTCATTCTGTAATTTTTAGCAACAATCGATGTCAGCATCAGAACTATTAAAAAAGCTTAGGAAATGCCTTAATGATGTCAACCAAAAGCTGAGGACAGAATCTACATTCTAGAACAACTGTCATTTGTGTTGCATGTGACTGGAGTCCCATCTATCAATATGTGGCAAAATATTTCCATTCTTCTTCCAAAATAACGCGTTGAAAAAAGAATTTATTTCGCAGTTCATTGTTAAGACCTATTCCTTCTACATTACATGACATTTGTAGCTCTTGCACAATAGAATTCTAGTGTACAAAAAATAACCTTAGAGCGAGCATACCAAACCACTATAAAGGTTTCGAGTCCAACCAACCATAACTGGTAAATCCATATCATGAAGCTCATCAGAAACCGTACATCTGGTTTCATAGTTTTGAGTAGCATCACATTCTGACAGTGGTATTGTACACATTACTACCAGTTTAATTGCGAGTGTTACACTAATAGTTGTATTTAATACTCGGCCATCTGGTCAATTTGTCTATGAACATTATTCCACCATCACAAAAGCCGCCCGCATTGCACTCCAAGCTCTCAATAGCTTGGATTTAAATGGAATTCTACATTGACTTTACTCAAATTCGTTTATTTTGATATTAGAATTCTAGTCGGTAATGTCTATGCAAGAGTAGGCTGCTATTAGCGCAGCTTGATAAAAATTAACTTAGGTTATGTCTTATCATTTAGAACAGGGTCAGTATAACAGCTCTTGTGAAAACATTAATTAATGAACATTCTTCTTTGCAAAAAATTATTTCTTTAGTCATTTACATAGGTTTGTTATCGCTACTAAATCTGAAATTTTTACATCTCTTCTCCCATTGCTTTACGAGGCATTGTTTAATTTAAAATTAATTTTGTATCAACATTTTACTGATTTATTCTTAGTGCTTTAATTAATTGACTTTTAATCTCTTATGATTATTTTTTAACAACAATTTATTAAACTGTGTTGCAATCGTTTCGAAAATGAGTAGATATTGAGCAAGTGTGTGAAGGTTTTTCTCAAGTCAGGAGTTAAAAATAATCTACCAAATCGCTATGGATCATTTTGAATGGTGCTAGCACTAAAACAAGCTATAAAATCGATCCTCGTATTTTCTACTCACTTCCAAAATTTTCTGATTGCCATTTATTTTCCCTGTTTTAGCCCTAAATCGTTTTTACTTTACAGCTTTGAGCCGAGTTCGCTCTTCTCACTACAGCCATTACTTTGTCTAAAAATCTTTTACTCGATCGTTAGTGCGCTAGGTTTGTAACTGTCAATATTTATGTTTGACGAACGAGATGAAATTGGCCCTTTTCCCTCCGTATTTTTTTTCCCCTTGTTTTGTTCCAATCGGAATATCGATGATGTTCTTGTTGGTGCTTCTGACTCCTTACCAATAAAAATGGACTTGATGTTGCTTTTTTTTGTGCCCGAACAAGATTCAAGTTCTTTTACTCCCTAGAGAACGTAAGGAAGAGAAATTGCAGATGCCCTCATGTTGCCAGGTGCAATTTAATTTCTTTGTGTCGTGTGGCGAAAAATCTTGGTGCAGCTTTTTTTCTTTTTCTTGATAAACGTGATGGCTGATGGGATTGGTTCGAATAGGAATCCGAACTGCGCGGCTGATTTTTTATGATCGTTCTGTCAGTCTCCAAAATTTTCTGTTATGTTTTAGAACTTTGTATTGAAAAGAAAAAAAAAATTCGTGACGGGACCAAATTTTATTAGTTATGATTTCGACATAGGAGGCGACTTTTGCTGAACTCGTGTCACGCATTTTTGAAGACGAACATAATTTTCTTTGCCTTTTTCCTAAGTCAACCACCTGAAAACATGTTATTGCATTATTTTAAAAAGAGGGAGAGAAAAAAGTTTTTAATTTTGTTATTATGTTTCAATTTTCTAATTTGTAAATTTAATTTGAACTTTTCCTATAAATCAAATATTCTAATAATAATTTTTCAAATATGTTTCTTTAATATTTTTTGATTAAATCAATTTCATTTTCTCTCTGTATAAAGCAATTGCTTGATAACCCTACTTATGATTAAATTTCTTTCTAATCAAAAATCTTTAAAAAAAATTAGATCAGATCATGTATAGATCTTTTACTTGTATATGTCATTAAATAACATTTGATTGATTGCCTAGTTCACTTTTGATGTTTAAACTGTAGAACTATAAACGTATATCTTTTATTTAGGTAATATTTACACCAGTGAAGTTCTGGATCGCGAACGCAATGACCGTTATTGGCTAACTGTCCACGCTGTGGATAGAGGTGCTGTTCCTCTCTCTAGCCGACTGGAGGTATATATCGAGGTACTCGATGATAACGACAACGTTCCCTTGACAACTGAACCGGCATACTATCCCAGCATTCCGGAGAACGCACCTCCTGGTACTATAGTACTGCAGTTGGAATCTTTTGACTGGGACTTGAATGATAATAAAATTCGCTATAGTATTGCCAGTGGAGATCCTCAAGGTTATTTCTCAATTGATAACGCTACAGGTAAGATATTTCGTTTTTAAAATTTATTTTGAAAGTCTAGTGTATATCTTTTTGGCATAGGGATTTCTACTATTATTATATTACCAAGAATCTTCCAATAAAATTTACATTTTATCTATAATTTGATTAGGATTTTTATCCTGCATGATCAAATTGATTTACTTGAAGACTGGAAATTTAACTAAGAGCAACAATTAAAAATATGAATTATGTTGATTTGAAATTCCTATAAATCATATATCCTATCATGAAAAGTTTTATTCTTTATACTCTTTCCTCTTTTTTTTTTACATACTTTTATTTTACTTTTTTTTATCGATTGATTTTCTAGGAAATGACACAATTATTACCTTTGTAACCAATTTATATATAACCAATTATATTTTTTATAATATTTGATTTTAAAAAAACAGTATTTATCACATATACTGTTTTTTAAAATCAAATATTTTATATAATACTTAATATATTAATTCCTGAACAAATTTTATACAAATATTTAATATTATCTATAATTTTCATTTTTGTTTGATTTTTCGCATTCTTATTATACTTATCTTCGGAGTTATATAAAAAATAACCATCTTTTTGTTCAAATTTAACTGCAATATTTTTTTAACGCAGTAAATATTATTAATTTTATATTTATAGTGTATAAATAGTCACCTGCTTTTGTCAAACATTAAGTTCAAAATAAGAAATTATCCCCTGACCGACTTATAATTTTAAACTGTCAAGAACTCAAAATTGGCCTTTACCAGCAGATGCAAACTTGTCCACAAGTTACTTGAACAGATTGGTTCTCATTCTTAATTTTCGAAATAGTTTCTCGCTGCATATTTAATTCCCAACTTCGCCAAGCTGTTGGCGATTGATTGAACAAGTAACAAAATGAAAATGACTCAAGTCCATAAGTGAGTTACGTCCAGCTGTCAGTCACTTAACACCCACTTTCCAAATTAAGTCCCAAAGGACATACGACGACCGCCACTTAATTGCAATTAACCATCCCTTGATTAGAAAGCCCTTGAGTGAGAGGACACTTCGGACATTGTTTAGGAAATTCTTGCGCGTTTTGGTGACATCGCCCTTTCCTAGCGAATTTGTGAGTTCTCCCTTTGTCTTTCATAATGGATTCTATTATTGAGATGGAATTCGATTTCGTTAGCCATGAACGACTTCTCACAATTGGTCAGTCACTGGAGCTACTGACGCTGATGTTTTTACTTCTGCAAGTTTTAATTGAAGCTTTGACAATACTTCAAATTAATTTGAACCATTCTTAAGAGTAGAGAAATTTTTTGCGGATTCACTGGATTTTGTCAATTCGTGTGTATTTATTTAATACATAAATTTCTCTCTAAGTTATCTTTCATAAAAACTAGAAATATGATGGTAGATTTTTATTAAACTTAGCTTTTCTTGTCGATAAAAAATCACTTATAATATTTTTATATTAATTTTAAGTGAACTTTATAAACATGCAATAAATATTTAAATGCTTCCGCGAAATAGGAATAAGTATTGTAATTTACTTGCCTGACATGTCTACTAACATGCAGAAGTATATCTTTTGATGCACCTCAAATCTTCAGATCTATTTCTTACATAATTCTGATATGAGCAAGAAAAAAAAATAGAAATAATTTTTCCTAATTTAATTTATTCTTACAAAATTAAATTACTTCCATTAATTTCAACAATTGAAGAACTTTGACAGTTGAAACGTTATGAAAGGAATCAGTAAATAAAATTAAATTCTTATCATTGTAAATGCACTATCCTTTATGTTAGTTTAATAAAAATAATTTTGTTAATAAAAATATTAATAATTAAGTTTAATAAAAATATTTATGTCAGTAATAAAAAGAATGAGTCGATTTTGTTACATGAAATTATAAATATAAATTTAAGAAAAATATTTAATTTGGAATTTTTAAATTTTTATTAAAAAGTGTGTAAATACATCTTACGAAACTGTGCAAGCAATAAAAATAAAAAAGGAAAATTTTCCCAATTTTATTAATTTAAGATAATTTTTCTTCCTAATAATAAACTATGATTTTAATTTATTGCAGTTTGCAATATTTAATTGCTATTGACGGCTAGCATTAATTAGCTTTAATTTAGTTTTCATTTCTCTTTCGCATTTCAATCAAATTATTTTCTCTCAAAAATATTTCTTTCTCTGTACTTCTCAACTTTAAAAGTGACTAACGTGCTTAATTTTTTCCGCAAATATAACCCAGCTTTTAAAAATATCTCTCTTTTGTTGATGGCACGACGTAAAATTCTTCGCTTACTGCGTTAAAAGATTTCCATTGATTCAGGTGCTAAATTTTATTATTCGCGGATCGAGCAAATAAAAATAAACTCTGCCTCCCATTATTGAGGAGAATGTGATGGAAAATAAAATTAGGATCCTCCAGGGACGTTTAACGTCATTCAAAGATTACGCTGTGAATGTAAAATTTGTAACATTATTACATTAATTATTCTTTTCAAAGTTTCTTTTCGGGCCATCTCATTTCGCGGGATTTTGTTTCTGTTTCTTGTCAAGTACCCCGCGGTATTGTTTGTGTTGGCAGCTTTGTTATTCCTTAAAAATATTTTTTAAAAAAAAGCATATTTTTGAGAAGTTGTTTGTGTATCAATTTGATAAAAGAAATATAATTGTAATCACCTCGGGAATATTTGTTTCCTTCTGCTAGATTTATAAAAAAATATGTTGTTAAAACGTTTTGATTCTTTTGAAGAAACAATCTGATGCTAAAAATATTGCGTGAATAGGATTATTTCTTATTTGTTTATCAGTTCCAGCATTTATTGTATATAATTTGAAAGCTGAAAATGTGTAAATTGTATTGACCATGTGGATGTTTCATAAATAATTGTATTTCATTTCATTCTCATAAAAACATTTAAATATGTTAGTTATTATAAGTTAAATATACTCTAATTTTAATAAATAATTAAATATATTTAAAAATCATATGTATGTATATGTATACATGTATACATAGAGAGCAAAAATTGATTGATTGTTATTCCGGTAATTTATTGCAGATAATGTCTGATTGAATAGGTACTTGTTGCTTAGAATATATAAACCACTATACAATTGTCCATACTCAAGATGATAGTCAAACCCATGAAATCTTTATCAGAAAAACTAGAATGTGCTGACCATTCAAATAATAATCAAAAAAACACATTTAATTCTATAATTTGTGAAGGAATTCGTTGTATTTAAAACTTGTATTGAAAAGTTTCAATGCATGCAGATAAACTAATCATTTTGGCAAGAATGTGAAGTTTGTAGGTTTGCATTTTGTTCACGAAACTTAAATTGAAAAATATCTGCTTCTCGCATGCACATCAATCTTAGTAGGTGTTCCTGTATATTTCCCAACTGAATTGAGAAATTATCCATGAAAAAAATTCTCCCGAGCAGTAAGATACTGCGGGTGCTTAAATGTCTTCCACGCACTCGTTATTTTAACAGTCTATTGCGCTGTGTCTAAAATTGCACTTTTTAAAGTTCAAATTAAAAAAAGGAAAATTTAATCATGTTAAAATGCTTTTAATAGAAAAGTTTTAAAAAAAGAAAATGTTCTCTTGAAAATATGGTGTATAGTACAAAATCAATCAAACTCTCTTTAATGAAATCCAAGTTTGCATAACCACATGTTAGGCTTAATGTAAAGTGAGGTGTGGGAAGAGCAGCAATGCCTTATGGGTAGTTATAATGCTCCGAATCTAATCAGAATTTGGCATCTCAAATTTAAAGTAATATATATGCATTTGTTGAAATCAGTAAACAATATAGCATGATTAGTTAATGCTGCACATTTAGAATATTTTGAAATTACTATAATCATAAAATCATCCAAACTTTTCTTTAAAATTTATTGGGTTTAGATTTTACACGCAATTTGTTACAATTTTATCCTTGATAAATAAATAAATAGTTTAAATTTATGTTTCTACATATTATCTGTTTGAAACATTATCTCTTTTATCTAGTTGATTCTTTTTTCACTAACATAAATCAAATTATTCTTTTTTTCAATGAAACTATATTTAACTACTTTAAAATGAAATTTCTTTAATGATTCGCTGAAAAAAAGATCACATTGCTGTCTGTCTTCAAGCTCAATTTCGCCAAAAACTTATTCCTCCATCCAAGTAGGAATAATATTTAAACTGGAATTTTCTTGGATGCTGCAACAACAAACGAAAGATATGTATTCCGTTTCTTTATTTGCAATGCCTGATGTGACTTCCATGAGAATCCTTTGGTGCTCGAATTTGAAAGCTTTTTACAGTGCCTTGTTTCCCTGCTTCTACAACTTCTAAACTTAGTTATTTCACTGGGGTTTCTGTTTACTAAAATCTCGTCTTGTTACACCCGCGCATCCCATCCCCCAAAACTCCTCCGCTATCTGCGTGACTAAATTTTCGATCAAATGTCTTCCCTTCTCTTTTCCTGTTTCGAATAAAAAAATAATTTTTTATCTCCTCTGGGTGATTCGGTCGTAGCAATATCGGCATAGGTTAAGATTAAAAGAAGAAAAGCATGATTTTATCATTAAATTTAATATTTTCCTTTCAGAAACAAGCTTGTAAAAAGTTTTGTTAAAGTTGAGAAAAGTAGCAGCTGCTGCTTTTTTCTCCTGTTATAAAAATAAATGTTTATTTCGATTATTTGCGATTTTTTTTCCTTGAAGGGCGAAAAAAACATGGAAGGTTGTATTGTGAAGTACACTGTGTCTCGCTAAAGAGTTACGTGGTATACTAGTTAATGGCAACGATAATCTCTTTCGATTTAACGCTGCTGTTATCGATGTTTCGACCATAATGGCAACCACGTCTTTTGTTGTGTACAAAATAAGGGAAACTGTCTATAGCAGTTTAACTTAAAATGAATGTAAGAAGCACTGTGCTATCAGAAAACTATCTCTATTTTGTGGCATATTGAAACAAATAAAAAAACCTATAAATGTGTGCTATTTTCCAACATTATACAGTCATTCTAATAATTTGATGCTGTTAAATCAATTCTGATTGCAGATCGTATAAAAGCTTTATAGTTTATTCGCCATCCAGTTAAATTTCGGACCTATAGAACTTATTATTATATAGGGTTAACTATATAATTAAGGCCTGATGTTTTTATGCCTATAAATACATCAATTTAAATTAGATTAATTTTATTGGTTTATTAATTTTGACGCATGACTTGATGTTTATACCACATTATGTAGCAGTTATTCATATTATATATTTAGTGTGCATAATTGAAAATTGTATAGTTTTCATTAAAGAGATTGTCTAAAGAATTATCAGGAGATCTCTTTCTTGTAATTGAAAATGGGATTTTCTTCAAATAGTTTTCATTTAAGTGGCCATTTCGAAAATTAACTTAACCGAATATAAAATAGATGTTCAATATTATATAAATATGCAAATTTATAATTAAAATTTTTTGATGATTTTCAGTATATCAATCTTATAACTAATTAATCAATAATCGTTTCCTTGTGTAATAGAACTTTGAAATGCCCACTTTGGAATTAGACCTGTGTTTTAAACAATACTGATTAGAAGATTCCTTTGCAGACGATAACTAGCCTCCACTGTTGCCAATTCCTTTCAGCATTCAAAGTGAAATTAGTTCATCTTTGCGGCAATCCTTATTTGATCACGCTAACTAGAACTCCGCTTGAGAAGTTTCTGACTCGAATTCCGTCAAGTAATAGAATACCTGGAAATCTTCCATCAGTGCATATCGTTTTAATATTAGAACTTACGCTGTTCATTAGAATGTGAAAATTGTTCGAAATTATAAACCATAAATCAAGGAAGAGAGACAAATGCCGCAGAATAAATTTATATCCTGAAATTTTCTGTGAAATATCATTTCCATTAGCTGTATTACAGTTATACAAACAACTGCTTCAACGAAATATTTCTATTTTATTTATTTCTAGGAAAACTAATTGAGCGAATATTTGTAGAATATATAACATGAAACATAAATAAACGTAATTTCATAAGATATTACTCCATCCATGTTATAGAATGCAACTGAATTTTGATTTTTTACCCAGCACAGATAGAAAATTAAAATTGTCAAAACGTCAATAAATCAAAATATTATTTTCTAATTTTAAAAAAATTATATAAAAAAGGGCTTTTGTTGGATTGCATGCTTCTAAAAAAATATTCAGTGTATATTAATTTTATCAGACATATGTGTTCAATTTAAAGATCATTCAACCTGAGTTATAACGATTGCACCTTGAATTTAATATTACTAACGTACTTCTGATGAACTTAATAAATCATACTAAGCAAAAGTACAATATATATAAAATATACAAACTTAATTAATTGTAAAGACCAATTTTTTAAAAAAAATCAGTCTCGAATAGAAAAATAGGAGTAAAATGTGTTTGATTAAATTACTCATATAAAATATTATTAAGTATTAAACTATTTAAAATTAAATAGTTATTTTGGAGCATCTCATCTGCATATTTACATGCTTTTAAGAAGTGATCAATTCTCACATAATTAAATAATCAACATTATTCTTATCAAATAATTTCAAAAATTGAGGAAGAAAAACTTGTGCAAACCAGTTTTCCATTCCCAATCTTTAATCCCGACTGATGGTATTCAAGTTGAACAAACACATCCGTTGCACCATACGCACACTTCTCTCAGGCTCCACATATTTTTTTAAACTTTTTTATCAAAACCTAAGCAAGACCAAATGATGTTGTTGTGTTACTAATGACACTTGGCAACGCCAAGCCCGCCCTTTAGAGACTGGGCGAATGAAGTCAGAATAAGCGTCTTCCGTTATTGAATAGCTCACCCTCATATGAAGGTGCAAGTACGACTTTTGGTTCATAGATGACAGCACCATCTGGGTTTTCCAATGTCCCATAGCCTGGCTCCAACCACCTTTAGAGGTATTAATTTGGAATGGGAACATGGAGGAAATAGCGACCCGACATATTTTACTTGTTCCAGTCACCATTAGTGAACACGACTGATCTTCGTCTTAGCCGGGATTTGAACTCACTACCTTCCGGTAATGAGAATGACATCCTAACAACCAAACCACCGCGGACCAAACCAAATGCTACAACATATTACCCTATCCTGGGATCTAAGTCTTCATCCGAATATCCTATTGTCGCCTTAAAATCCTCTTTGTAGGATTGGGGCGATTTGATAATCATAAGAAATTCCTACCCGGCCATAATGCTTCCATTTCGAAATGCTTGTTGTTCATTGATGTTTTGCTGAAGTTTGCTTATGTTTAATGCTTTTTAGGCTCTTACATGCTTGTCATTGGATACCAGAGTAAATCTGCTCATCCATTTATAAAGACGCAATTTAATTGTAACGTGTGTTGGCCAAATCATTTTAATCATGATCCACTAAACTGAATGGATAAGAGAATTCTAAAGTCTTGGTATGTCCATTGCTATGTAAGCTTCTGTGCAAAATATTGATAAACATTTTCTTACTGAACCTACAGTAGTCATAAATACAACATGTATAGCAATCGTTTCTTCGATTCTATTTGGCTACATCAGAAATACATCAGCTCTCTGAAGTCTAAATCCTTGGATTATATCTTCAGACAATTATTTGTTTGATTTCTAATTGTTTTAAGCAACATTGCACAATGCTAGTTTCTTATTCGAGTGCCTTCTTTTTGCATACATTTTAACATGAAACATGATTTGCAACTTCTTACATAAAATATACATATGTGTACTCCCGCCTACCTCTGCTGCTTCTTCAAATTAGATTGGCAGTACTGTATATTTTCCTCTATGTGCTTAACTTATGAAATTGAATATAAATTTTGGTGACAAAGAAAAATACCGCAGTTATCATTATTAGATAATCTTATTTATGAAATTGCCTACGAATATTTTCCTTTTAAGCATGGTGTTTTATATTGTAAGTTCTAAAACAAAAATCACATTTGTTCTTACTGTTGTTTCTCAACTAATATAAATAACATTTGACTAGTTGTTGATTCATATATTTTTCAAACATTGAAACTTATAATATTAAAAATCAAAAACTGCATAATGTGAATTCAGTCTTGTTGTCTTATGCAGCTGACTTCTCAAATTTGAAATTAGCTTGATTTTGAATTTTTAAAATAATTCATCAAATATACAAAATTTTCTCTTTTAATAAGCTTAGATTCTAAAAATAAAATAATGTTTTCGATTGCCGATGTAGTACTGTTTATTCTTATTTCGAATTCGTGAATTGTGTATGTAATGTATGTCATTACTTTATTGAAAAACTGTCTAAATATGCGGTTACATGAAAATAAAAAATAACTAAGGAACAAAAAAAAATATTAGTTTGGGGAAAAAGTAATCCATTATTTTTTCGGTAGACGTCTGTAGTGATCGATATCTCGTGAGGTATCTATCAAACAATTTCAGATTTATGCTCGTTGGAAAGGTGACATTTGACACTAAAATATCCTCTTGCGGTTTTTTGTTTGATTAATTCAGTTACGAGTACAAGGTTTTAAAAATAGAAGACAACAAACAAAAAATTCGATACATTTTCGTTTTTCTCTTGTAACGGCGAAAAAGATAGCCGGGTGGCTAAAATTGTGAAAGGTGTTTATCGTCCTATATAAGACTGTAACAACCAGTTACGTATAATTTTTTTTCGTCGATTCCGTTTGGGTATTTTTGATGTTAGAGATGCACCTCGCATGTGGATACAGCATCGTCGAAAATGTCTATAAATTTATCAAAAATGATCGTAGTTAACCGCATGTCAGCAGTCGTAACGCGCAAGACATAAAAATCTACATGAAAGCTGTTTTAAACTTTTTTACAAAGTGAATCCAAAAGAAGTTACATAAAGTTCAGGTAAAATTAATGGATTTCTTTTTCCCCAAACTAATGTTAAATAAAACGTAATCATCGCTTCTCCATTCACTCATAACTTTATGTAGAAAACAAACAACGATAAATAAACATTTATATGGTCACGTCACAGTATTAATTTTTAAAAATGATAGGGCATAAAATTGTAATTAATATGTTTCAAAAAATTGTAATAAAACTTATTTTTCGACGTGTATTCTCCATCACGTAGAAAAATGAGTTATTTACTGATTAATAACTCTTTCCCACTGTTAGAAAAAAGTTAATTGAATTATTCTTATATTTCAAATCATATACCTGCAGTCATACATAAAATATTTAGGAATTTTGGTGTTTCAAAGTGTTAATCTTCCATTTTTTTTTTCTTATACACCTCTTATTTTTATACCTAGCATTTCCTAATAATAGAAGAGGTTACTATTCTCACCTAAGAGGGCGCTATCTTCCAGCTAAAATGCAATTCGTTAAATATTTGGGAAGACGAAAAGCCTTTGTAGATTTTTTTTTTTTCTTCCCTCAAAGAAAAAGTGCATTTTATCAGTGAAAGAAAATGAGTTACCAACGCAACGAGGTAATGAATAACTGATCTGTATTCCAAAGACAGAAACAAAATTTTTGACTTCAATATAGGGAGCTCTTAAATTCTACCATGCAGAAACGAAACAAGAATTGTCCTCCCTTGCATATTATATTTACATTTACAACTTCGGCAACAATGTTTTTTTTTTTTTTATGGAAAGAAAAGGTTTAAAATTTCACGTTTGCCCCTGATTTAGAATAAATTATTTTACTCATAAAAGGGAAAGCGGGAACGTGGTGCATTCAGTTCATATCGTTTCGAGCATTATGAGTTATTTTCTGAGGAA
Organism: Latrodectus geometricus; assembly: GCA_026290005.1. NCBI lineage: Eukaryota > Metazoa > Arthropoda > Arachnida > Araneae > Theridiidae > Latrodectus > Latrodectus geometricus. Next base: position 15,856 of record JAPDSC010125614.1, on the reverse strand, counting down.
GACTTTGAATATAAATGATTTGAGCGTGCATTTCATTTTAGCTTTCTTAAAGAAAAATTTTCAAATGTCTGTTTTTTACTAGTGAAGAAATTTATATAAATATACTTCGTGCAAATGTTTCAGACGTTATTGCAATAAATTTAAATGTTATATCCTAGTTATGATTTGATACTATTATTTAACAATTTAAAAAAACAGACATTTGAATAAATATATTAATGTAATACATTGATACGAATGCGATTTGATTAAACATTTTGAATCTTTGTGGATAGTGTATTATTACATCAGATTATTTGTATGTTTGTTTGAATCTTGTGATAAGACTTGAACTAATAATTGTAGTTTTAACTTTTAGTTGTCACCGTTAATTAATTAACTCTCACTTAGTAGTTATGATACGAATATTATTAAAGCTTTTAGTATCCAATAATGTAAATATAAAATTTCACATATATTTGATATAAAATAATCAAGATTTTAGTATGAAAAAATTAGTAACATAAAAGGAAAAATTTTCACTCATTGAAATAACATTTTTGTCGACTTAGTGACTAGTGATTAGTATTATTACAATAAACTACAATATCTTTCGCGTACAAATATTGCTTATAAACTCAAAAGTATAATTACTTTTAATTTATTATTTTCATTATGAAAAAGATATGGCGATTTACTTTGGCTATAATAAGAGATAGCGGTTTGATATGACGCTTTGACTATAGACTTCCGATGAAAAGTTGCTCCTGTTCATGAAATATTGCTGGCGAATCAGTGTGAAAACTATGTTTTCTGTATAGTCCTCGTCATTATTTTTCTCTATTTGTGTTGCTCGAATTCCGTTTTCTCTCGATTCCACCTTTGTTAAAGTGATAGCAATTCATGAATGTTATTAGAATATTAAATTCATTTTAATTGTGATTATAAACCAGAATTTGGGAAGTTTTTTATTGTTGTAAATTTCAAAATAAAAACTATCCATCTATCAGAACCAACGTACTTATTGATCTTTTTTTGTGTCCACTACATATCTTATTAAGAGTTGCCATCCTCTGTCTACATAAATGATTTATTAACTATTGCATGCGTCCCTTTTCTTCGACTAATTCCGTAACAAAAAATGCCGTTTATTAAAATGAATCCCGTGAATCATCGTTGATACTCTTTTTCTTGTATTATCCCTGATATTCGAGTGAACATAACACTTGTTCTAGGTGATTCCTGGTGTAAATGCTTCGCTTTTACTTTTTTGACATTAAATCATTAAGAATCTTCCTAATTAATTTCAGCTATCACTGAGAAGACTGATATGAGATTTGTGGTGACGAATTATTGTCTCTAAGGATATCAAAATCGTGAAATAATGCTGCTAATCTATAATTGTAATAATAGTTTAATTAAAATTTTTTGAACCTATTAATTAAAAATTATCAAATCGTATAAAAGAAGATTTAAAAAAATACTATTTTTTAAATTTAATCTAATAGAAAATAGTTTTTTTACATCTAAAAAATTTCTTTGCACTTGAATCATTGAATTTCCAATGAAGAAATTTTTTGTAAATAAATATTTTTCGTTTATGTAGTTATTTTTAGCTGTAAAAAGCGATTAAAAATTTTCTTTGTCATATAATTTTTTTTATATGTACTATTTAGATATGATTTCGAGCGATTCTCTTGGAACAGATTCTGAAAATAATTTATATTAGCTTAAAGTTCTATCATAAAACTTTGCTGCCGTATTTATAATTTTTATCTGTATATCTTTTGTTACTCTATAAAAATGCAGTACTCTGCATTTTGTAAAAATGCTCCCCTGGCAAAATTATTCATGCAGTCCAATCATTGTAGTGTTCCTTGTAAAAATTCGTTAGTATGCCTCGTATCTAAAGATCTCGATCCGAAAAGCTTCTCATGTTTAAAACATAACTGAATCGTGCTTTTCCCCAATCAAAAGTCCCTCAAGAAATTCCAATCTCCATCTACACCTGTTTTTTTTTTTTTTTTTTTTTCTTCCAGTCATTCTATTGTTAAAAAAGATAGAGAATGTATTTCTTTGTTTTTCCTCCTATAAAGACCCGATCGGAAAATAAGTAAAAAAATTCTCATGGTTGTGTTTAAGTCGGACACAATGCTTTCTTTCTTTTTGTTTTTCAGAATATGGGAAAAGAAAAGGGTAAGATTGAAATACTTTCGCGCCAGATTTGCATATATTTCTTATTCGTTTTTACCTTTGTGTTCACGTATGTAATCCCTCTTTTTTTTTCTCTACACCACCATTTTCCATTACCAGCATGCAAATAAACAGCCTAAATTCATTTCTCGTACCCGAACAGAATAAAAAATCAACCATGAGAAATAGATAGT
>JAPDSC010125614.1:0-13480 GCA_026290005.1 Latrodectus geometricus | reverse complement strand
ATATATATATATATATATATATATATATATATATATATATATATATACTTAAAATGTTCAAACAAATCGAATTCATTTTTAGTGTAAGTATTTTGAGTACTGTATATACTGTCCCCCAAAAGTTAAGAAACAACCAATTTTTTTCATCTAATTTGCAAATGAATGTATGTAGAAGCACCAAATATGGATGACATGTGCATAAAACCAGTATTTATCAACATAGAAGTTTTCATAGGAAAAAAAACCATAAATGATTTACAACAAAAAATTAGCAATCTTGTTGGAAAAGTTCATTTTTGGAAAAAGAATAATTAATTTTTGAAGAAAATGATAGAAACATTACAAAAAAGGAATTGTAAAGGGGGATATGCTCACTGCTAACATGGGTACACCTCCTCATTGGCAGCATCAACTTTCAGTACTGTCAATGAGTTTATGATTACCCAGATAAGAAAGGAAGACTACATATGGAGTAAGCTGTTTGCCAGCTCTTGTCTTAATTTTCAAACCACAAAAGTTATTACAAAAATATTTATGATTTTCATATCTCTGACAAAATGGCAAGTGAAAAATATCTTTCTCTCTTATTGCTTTGATAAAGAAAAATGGCATTTCAATGTTACCAAAACATTTAGCAATTAATCTGATCATGCTAACAGAAAAGTAGAATATATTTAAATATATTATTGTGAAGCCGCAGTGGCTGGTTGGTTAGGGTGTCATTCTTTACTGGATAGTAGTGAGTTCAAATCCTGGCTTATCTGAAATTCCATTGTGTTCTCTAATGGCTACTGGTACATGTAAAATATGCCTTTGTTACAATGTCCCCATGTTCCCATTCCAAATTATTACCTCAAGGGGTTTGGAGCCAGGCCATTGGTCTTCGCTGGCTTCAAGCTTTAAATTTGAAGACTCAGATGATGCATCTATGAACCAAAGTCATTCTTCCACCCTTGTATAAAGTGTTGTGTTCAAGAACGGAAGACGCTCTTTCTGACTTTATTTGCCCAGTCCCTGTCAGGCGGGTTTTGGCTTCACCAAGTAACATATTATTATGAATTTTTGTTTTTATTATTTATTTTTCCTATTGATTGATTACTTCTGCCAAATGATAATGCATATTTAGGTTTAAAAGCAATAATCCATCTATTGAGAATTTGCTTACCTTTATAGTTAATCACCCAAAGCACCAGTTTCTCATTACTTCTGTACGTGTGAATTTCAAGTTCGTTTGAATTAAAAGAACAAATTGAATAACAAAAAAAAGCTGAGCTAAAGAGCTATTGCATTATATTAATCTTTTAGAGATTTTCCAAGAACTTTTGTAGGAATTGAAGTTTACTTAAATGAATATGTAATTGCCTAATATTTTCTTCCCTTCGGTTCAACAGTTCATGGATGTAAATCTCACAATCTTATGCTTGGATGTTCATAGTGATTCAGAATCCACTTTAAACCATAGGTCCCTGTCTAATTAGCTCTTGTGTGCAAAAAAGGACTGTTGTGTGATGCACAAACAGTTTAATATCAGGTATCAATGAACTCTAACATCAGCATGAAATAAATATCAGTTACATGTTGCTAGGTATGGAAAGTTTTTATTGTATATAATTTAGCTACAGCTTTGTTGATAATCCTGACTCATTTCATATTTATCACTGCAGCAAAAAATATTCCTCCTGTTTTAATTTTAAGTTTATCTAAAAATCGTTCATCTGTTTTCAAATGTTAAATGTTATGAATCTAAAATGTTAAAAAATCACATTTAAGGGGGTGGGAGTTTCTGCAGTTCTACACTTTTAGATATAATGAGGTCATTTTTTTTAAAAAAAAGTAACTTGAAAATTCTGCATTTAAATTAATTGATGCTTTATAATTTCACTCATTGTTTTTGTTTAACTGAAGCCTTAGCCACTCCCATCGCAAACAAAACTTGATTCAGAAAGATTTGAATGATATAGTTACAAATTGATTCACTTAAATTGATGTTAGGTACAGTATACTTCATATATAATTTAACTTTCTATTTTTGACTTGAATGAATTGTAGACATTGAATGTCTATGAATTGTATCATTTAAAATTGAAATTTTCTGACTTTTGCAGTATGCTTACAATAATTTTTGCTAGAAAAAAATCAGAAAGTTTAAGTTTGTGTAACTTTGATTTTCATAGTCAGTTTGAAATAATGGTGATTTTTAAACATAAATTAAAATATATTTACAAAGAATGTTAAGTTTTTTAATAATCAAATATTTATCTGATAATTTTTATTAAAATCAAAATGTCATTTAAGAAATTGATATATTAATTAATTATGCATTTAATTATACCTGCAGTGATTCAGGAATTGCTTTTTGAATATAAATTTTCTTTATTGCAGTTAACTATTTCAACTAATAAATTAAGAAATATGAAACTATGTTTGTGTGTGTATAATTTTTGTAATTGATTCTTACAGGTGGAAATACTGACGATGCCTTCACTATTCAACCTCATGAGGGTACTGTATCTGTTGCCAGGCGCTTGAATTGGGAGAAAAAGTCAGAATATAAATTAAATATAAGCATAACAGATGGTGTTAATATCATTTATCAACAGGTAAACCTATTTTAATCGAACTTATTCATATTTTTTTAGTTACTTGAGAAGAATTATTTGTTAGTGTATATTTCACATGCTGGTAATTATGTAACAGTTATGGAAGTTTGTTGATTTGAACGGTTATGAAAAGTTGCTCCATAATTGAATTTTTTTTTTCTTCTCTGGAAAAATCTAGGATAAATACATATATAAATAATTATATTTTTCAAAAAACTTACTGAAAGCATTTGTAGATTTTAATTAAATAAAAAAAGCTTAAAAACTTAAGCACACAGTATACTATTTTCATTAACTTGCCAGCTTTAAAATAGAAAGCGCTTTTTGCAAATTTATATTTAACCAAAAACTCACTCTACAGTCATTATACTTAACAATAATATTTTACATGTTACAAGTTTATTTATCCTGAGGAATTAAACATGGATTGATATTATTTACTAGTTATCTCCATCATAAAATATTTTCATAAAAGGGCATCATATTCTTATTTAGGTTAATCATAAAAAGATTCAAAAGACTATTATACATAAATGAATATAATTAAAATTTTAATTTTATGAAATAACAAAATGTATTATCTAATGCCTACCAACTAAAATTTCCACCTTTCAGCGCTACAAAAGTTACTTTTTATAGTGGGGCACTTAGTGGGTAAATAACAAAATTATTATATAACACTAATTGCAAGTTTGTATTGTGCAGTGAGAATAAATTTGTAAAAGGTGAAACTACATGAAGACAAATTAGTTTATGTTAAGCTTAACCTGTGTTCAGTTTCCATAAAGTATGATTTTTTATGCAACATATTTGTCTTATAGTTACCTAAAATTACAAAATATTGTATAAAAATTGCCTAAATCATTTCAATGCATTCATGATAACATTAACATTTCACAGAATCCTTGTAACATTTCATGCATTTACCCAATTATTAGAATGCTATATTTAATATTGTGGCTGTTACTATAATAGGATTTCATAAGTTTTTTGTTTCTGAATACTTCATAAGAAAATTCCTTTAATTTGTAAATAGGTTGTACTCAAAAATATTTATTCTTAAAGTACTAACTAAGAAGCATCTTCAAAATATTCCCTCAAACTCTCATTAAGGTCAATTTATAAATAGAAAAGTACTCAGGATAATTGAGGCTGGCGTGTAATGATAATTTTTAATGTTGTGCATGCCTCCATGTGTGTTGTGAGTGTATATATAACAAAGTATGTCTATAGTCTATTGTAATAATTTGGTTTGTATTTTTGTTAATGTAAGTAAGTAATTAAATATAGTGTGTAAGGGGACAAGAGATTTTATATACAACACAGACATACTTAATTATTTTATAATTTAATTTACTTTTTCACTTTAAATTTTACATATATTATGTTTTTATATTATTATTTAATTTCTTATTCCTTGATTTACAATTCATTGTAAATTAATTTAAATTTACTTAGCTATATTTGAGTTTAGATTCGTAATGTTTTTGGCTGTTCTATTCGCTATTTTAATATTATGCGAAAAATTTTAATTTCTGTTTTTAAATTTTGAGTATTCAAATTGTTTTTTGTGCTAAATGTTATAGATGTGAGTCCATTTGTAAATAAAAAAGTTTGCAACAGCTACATGTTTAATTTAACTCTATTCATTTGTTCGCTACAAAGATAGATTAATATATTATAATTTATTGTAAAAGACTGATTCTTTTATAAATCAATTGTAAAATAATAAAAATATTCTCTGTATTTGTAGCTTCCAATTAAAGTTATTGATGTAAATGACCATCGTCCAATTTTTGAAAAAAAATTTTATTCTGCTGATATTAATGAGAACGAACCTGTGGGCAGTACAATCATACAGCTTGAAGCTTCTGATGAGGATGAAATAGATAAAAATCTCATATACTCGATATATAACAGGTAAAAATAAATTACTAAGTACATTTTGATGGTAAATGGTATTTAAAAAATTTATATTATACAAATGTGTGTGTGAAAATATATATAAACACACATATCTTGCTAATTAAAAGAAATTTTTAGTAAATCAGTCTCTATTTCAATACAGAAGTGCTTAAATGTTTCAAATGTGCTTTAGTTTTCAGAAGAAAATTTCCTTTTTCTAAATGTTACTTTTTTTTTCTTCCATACTTTGTGAATGAAGTTTTACAAATTGCATGTTTAAATTTCAAGATTATCAGAAGAATATATATATATATATTTGATTTTACATTGACATTTTTGTGTGTGTGAAATTTGTTAATACTTTTTCATGGGTTTCTTATTCTTATATATGAACATTATCTAAGTGCTACATTTATGTACATGCTATCTGATATAAATATCTGTTAAAATCTGCATGTTTCTGGATAGAATGAACTTAAGTAAATAATTGAATGTTTTGAATTAATTATATTTCTTGCTCTGTAGAAATGGAGAATGTGTTTTTTGCAACATTTAATGGATAATAAGTTAGTTTAACAGATTTTTGATCAAATTGTTGTAGTTTTTAAATTACATTGCTATAATTTCTAAAAATTATTATATGATTTTTTTTGTTTATTACATTTATATTAAATATTGATATGAATAAATAAATAATCATTCTTTATTTTCAGCGTCAATCCACAAAACCAAGTTTTTAAAATTGATTCATTTTCTGGAAAACTATCAATGTCACGTCCTCTTGATCATGAATCTATCAGGAAACACATGCTCACAGTCATGGTACGAGACAATGGAACTCCTTCAAAGCGAAGTTTTGCTCGTGTTGTCATTAATGTACATGATGAAAATGACCACCATCCTGAATTCTCTGCTCAGTCATTTGAAAGTCAAGTGTATGAAACTACAGCTCTTGGCACTTCTGTTATTAGAATATTAGCAGTTGACAAGGATAAAGGAGAAAATGCTCAACTTCGATTTAGCATTGCATCAGGTTTGCATATATTTGCTTAATTTCCTTTTTTTTTTTTCTGTTTTATACTTTTTTTACTTTGTTTGTCTTTTAAAATGCTTAATAATTCTTTTTTTAATATATATATGTCTATATATATATTTCCTTTTTTTCATATTATTATAATAGCTTTAATTAATATATTTTGTGTTTTAGGCAACATTGGAAATGCTTTTGCCATAGATCCAACTTTAGGTATTGTATCAATTGCTAAGCAACTCAATCGACAAGTCATGCCTGAATATTTTCTCTTGGTGAGAGCATCAGATAAAGGAAGTCCTTCCCTTAATTCTACTGTCAATGTTCATATAATTATTACAGTTGCTAACAATGCACCACCTAAATTTGAACATAAAGATTATGTTATAGAATTGCATGAAAATGAGAAACCTGGTAAACCTCTAATAGCAGTGATTGCTACTAGTCGTTCATCTGTATATTATGAAATTGTTGATGGCAATATCAATGACAGTTTTGTTATCAACCCAACCTCAGGTATCTTACGTAGTAATATTGAATTAGATTTTGAAGTGCTAAAATTTTATAACTTGACAATTCGAGCTACTAATATGGTGGGTGCTAACAGTACAACTTCTGTGCTTGTTCATGTCATTGATAGAAATGATAATGCTCCAATTTTTCACTTCTTAGAATATAGAGGACAAGTATTGGAATCTGATAAAATTGGAAGTATGGTATTAGTAGATAGCATTAAACCACTTGTTGTTTCAGCATATGATAAGGACTCGGAAATAAATTCTGTTTTACATTACAAAATTCTTGAAAAATCTGCATCTGCTTATTTCAGTATTGATCCAAGTACTGGTAAGATTTATTTTATATTATTACATTTATGATAATATTACATTTAAAGCTGTCATATTACTATGCTAAGAGTTTATTTTATTAAAATTATTCGATAATCAAAATAGTGCTATTTTTAGTTAGCAGTTTAGAGTCATGAAAATAATGAAATTTTTACACACTTTATAAATACATTTACACTTTATAAATACTAAGAGTTTATTTTATTAAAATTATTCGATAATCAAAATAGTGCTATTTTAAGTTAGCAGTTTAGAGTCATGAAAATAATGAAATTTTTACACACTTTATAAATACATTTTATTCTACACTGAATAACATGAATCATCAAACATGCATTGTGATCTGTTTTAATGATAATTTGATAAAACCAAATCATCCTTTTCATTTTGTTTTTTTTTTTTTTAATTTTTTTTTTTATTTTTTGGTTGTAAATTTTAAATAAGAATAAATATTTTTCTAATGAAATGTAAGAAAAATTTGATTCATTTAAAAGTGAGCTCAAGAACACAAGATATAAATAAATCCTGTGCAACATAAAATATTCAAATATGTTTAACTACACTGATTTGACTTTATATCTATTTTATATTTGTAATGATTAAACTAGTTTTCATTGAAGTCTCATATTCTTGGATTCCAATAAAAGAACTAATTCATAAACTTTCTAGCTATAAAAAATGTTTATCATTAAAAATGAGCTTATCATTGTTGATTTTCTTAAATTTTACAGTTCTAAATCAATATTGTAATTAACTGTAAAATTCAGAAAAAAAGTAGACCTAATGTTTCATACAATTTTAAAAGTATTTATATTTACTTTCTATTTATTTCAGGTGCCATTAGAACTGCAACAAACTTTGACCATGAAAAGAAATCCTTTTTTTCATTCACAGTTCAAGCTTGGGACATGGGGAAACCCCATCTTACTGCTGAAGTGCCTGCTAAAGTATTAATTTCTGTGATAGACATAAATGATTGTCCACCGTTGTTTGCAGAACCTTATTACACTGCCATTCTTCTTCTGCCAACTTACAAAGGTGTTCATGTGATAAATGTTATAGCAACAGATGCTGACTCTTTCACCTCAATTAAATATAGTATTATATCGGGGAATTCAGAGAAAAAATTTCTTATTAATGACACTACTGGGGATATCACAGTGAGGGATCCAGATGGGCTTTCTAGAAAGTATACTTTAGTTGTTTCAGGTTCTGATGGAGAATTTGAGACAAGCACAAAAGTTGTGATAAAAGTACAAGAAAGCCAACAAAGTGGTCTTCAATTTAGTGAGGAGAAATATTTTGCTAAAGTTCAAGAAAACTCAACAGAAATAAGTACTGTTGCTATTATTACTCCTCTTGGCACTGAGCTCAATGAACATCTCACTTTTCATATTTTAAATCCTACTCATATGTTTAAAATTGGTGAAACAACTGGTGTAATACGTTCTACTGGTCATTTATTTGATCGAGAAGCAGAAAGTTTTTATACCTTAGTTATAGAAGTAAGAAATGAAGGAAGAGAAATATCTAAATATGCTCATGTTTTAGTGGAAGTCTCTGTACTTGATATGAATGACAATGCACCTTTTTTCATTGGTTTACCTTATCTTGCAGTTGTGCCAGTAGATTCTCCTATAGATCATTCTGTTTTTAAGGTTAGTAAAATTATCAAATCCTATATCCTAACATTACTTTGTTTAGGAAATATTCACTCAATATTATATATTTGTTTGGTACACTTTCATTGACTTTAAATGTTTTTGATTTTAATTATTTTTTGTTTATAACAGCATAATGTTATTCTCTCTTATCATTGTTATAATACCTTTTATATATGTATATTGGTTAATATACTAAAATATTTTAAATAATTGTTGACAACTAAATGAGTTTTAAAAAAAATTATTAACTTAACAAAGAGAAGAATACCAAAAATATATTTTCCCAACTCAAATAAGAATAAAAATTCTCCATGTTTCATGATTATTTATTTATTTATTTATTTTTTTTTTTTTTTTTTTAATTTGTCATGTAGGTAAAGGCAGTAGATTATGATTCTGGACCAAATGGTGAAGTTGTATTTGAAATTATTGAAGGTGATAAAAGGATATTTCGAATTGATCACAGAAGTGGAGAAATTTTTCTGAAGCAACCACTTTTGTCAAACAAATATGAGATAATAATTGAAGCAAGAGACAAAGGTATCTATATTTATCTAAAATAATTTCCTAGTAAAGCAAAACCTCTAATTTTGTATCTCTTTTTCCGCATTTTGTTTTTTAAGTGTTCCTTATTTAAAATATAAATATTGAATTCTGAAATGCCCAAAAGGTATAAATGCATTTTTGTATAAATAAAGTGTATGTATCAATATAATTTTTATAGAATATTACTCTTTTTGCACTTCAAGTTAAATTAATCTTTTGCTATATTGATTTTCTGAAAGTATAATTCAACAATTTGTTGGAAAAATTATAAAGTTTTCCCAATAAATTGTTTATTTTATTGTGATAAAATGTGATTTTAATTAAGATAATTTTCTTTATCATTCTTCTGTCACATTTTACATTAAAGACTGGTTTGAACATATTTTCACAAAAATTCAATTCTTTTAATGTCTCATACTGAATAATTACTCAATATTTTATGTAAAAAATAATACTTTTTCTCTGTTGTATATCTGAAAATTCCAAGAATAAGATTTTTAAATAAAACCTTTTTTTAAAAAAATTCAATTTAGTTCTGCAATAAAATGATAATCTATTATATAGTAATCAAAAAATTTCATTTAAAATTACTGTACTCTTTTTGAATAATTGGAAGCATACTCACCATCATCTTAATAATAATAGAAATTTTTTAATATATCTGACTGAAATCTTTTTGAAATATTGATATTTTATTCATTGCTCCATAACATTTTCCTAAATAACAATTTGTTTGTAAACTAACTTACTACCTTAGAGTTTGCAGAAATAAGAAGGAAAAATAAATTTTCCTCCATTATTTTCATTCTTTTTTGTTTGAAGTCCTTTATTAATTTAATATTCTTTTTTCTCCCCTTATCAATTCCATTTGACCATAAATAATAAAAAAAAATATTGATATTGATTGAGTCTTTTTTTAAGGTAATCCTGCTTTAAGTTCTCATGCAAGACTTCCGATTCAAGTAATTAGTCGTGATATGCCTGTATTTGAGCAACAACTGTATCAAGTAACTGTTTCTGAAAATCTTCCAACTGGCTCACCTTTACTCACTGTTACTGCAACCAATCCAAGTGGAAGACAACTTATATATAATCTGGTTTCAGGCAATAGAAAAGAAGATTTACGTTTAGATTTCAATACAGGTTGGAACTTAGTTATGATAATATTAAATTATTTTTACATTCCAAAAAAATCAGTAGAAATATTGAGATTTAACATACGAGTTGAACATATGAGTAATTTTTATGTTTCATGAATTTTTCTGTATTTTCTTTGAAAAACTATTATATCAATAAAAATTCTATTTAATCTTTATTCATTAAGAAAATGATTTCCCATCATTTTTATTTACTTTCATGGAGAATTTAATAGTAGTAAGTTTTGATGAAATAAGAGTGTTTTAAATTATTGATTTTATTATGCATTTTAAATTCCAGGTTATACTGTTATTTAGTAGTGAAAATAACTTAATGTAAAATAAAAGAATTTTGAAATAGTCTAAGTTATGCATCTGAAAGAAAAAATATCATTAATAATTTTAATTTTATAAAACATGTTTATGTCTTTTTCCATTTTTCATAATTTAAAAATTGTCTCTTTTTGTAATATTAATTTAATATTACAAAATTAAATAAACTATTTATATTAATCTATATTGTAATTAAAAAATAGATTAATATAAATTGTTTTAGTTTTTAAACCATCAATAACACTTTTGATCATAAAGGTTTTTCTGCTGAAAAATTGAAGCCTTATATGCTCCACAATGGGCCTATGATTTAATACTTGAAATGTTTAACTCAAAGTTTTTGAGTGCAAAGCATTCAAATAATATTCAGGTTGCTGTTTCATTTATTATAAATGCTTATATAAGAACAGGAATAATAATAATAAATATTTATAAATGTAATAAATTTATTCTCATAAAAGGTAATTTTATATAATAATGCTGAGTAGAGATAAAAATATGTGCACAAATTTTTAAAAATATAATTTTATGAACTTGTTATATTTTTACATAAAAAATATCTATAAAATATTTTTCATTAAAAAAAAATTACAATTTTCAGTGGCTAGATTAATTTGCAATAAGGTTTTGAAAGTTTTAATTTTTACTATTTTTTTTCACTTAATAATAACTTGGTGAATGGTTTCATTGTAACTTTCATTTGCTTAATTAGTTTATTAATATTTCTTTCTTTTGCTGTTATATTAATTTTTCAAAGCTTTATATTAATTTTTGCTTCTTATTTTTAATTTAAAATTTCTTTTCCGGTTTCAAATTTTAGAGCAAAGACATGTGACAGAACCATGTAAGTACAAATATTTTTATATAATTTTGCTTTGCATGCTAACAGTATCTTGTTTTTTCTTAGTAAAATTTTTGTATTTAATTGATTACATTGAAAATAAAAACATAAAATAGAATATATAATATGCTGCTCCTTAGAATTCAATAAAATCAGATACATGGGGTATAATCTTGTCTTTTTATTGAAATTCATTTAACCAGCTTCTAAACTCCAGTTGTATATTGGGATTCTACTGTATTTATAATCTCCTTTTATCATATTAATTTTAAGCTCTTTAACAAGTATCATTCTTAATAAAATTATATTCTACTTCATAGAAAATCATTTTTTAAATAAATTATTGTTTCATTTATTGAATACTAATTTAAAATATTAAAAAAACAATCTTCAATACAATAATTCCTTATTTATATATTAAAAAACTGAATAATATAAAAAATGTTTAAAATATTAAATGATGAGAAATCAACATTCAAATATAATTTATGAATTATATATAGAATCATTCAATAATTCCTTAATTTAACAATAAATCTTTTCTAACTTTTATCTATTACTTTATTAAAAATCAACAAAAGGTCTTGATTGACATTAATAATCGTAAAACAAACTATAATTTTTCTTTAATAAACTTAGAAACAAAATTTCCCAGCTCTGCTATCTAAATGTTGTTTAGGATTTATCATTTTTATTCACATTCATATAGTTACTAAATATTGTAACTAAAATGTGTGCTAATAGTTGATGATCACAAGCTGGAACCTAGTTACTATTGAACAGAAGGCTAGATTAATAGAGGGTTGTATTTCTTCTTTTTGCATTTATATCTGTCTAGGTGGGTGGGTGAATGCTTAGCAACTTTCCAAGTTTCATCTCTTGTGAACTGTGAATATGCACCTCTTTTTATGAGAAAGTTGTTTTAAAAAGTAAATCACAGTACATAACAGAAACTTTATACCAGCTTTCAGGTACTGGCTTATCCAGCTTGAAATATCAAATATTTGCTTAGTTATTGAGTAAAATTTTAAACATTCATACTATTAAAGGTAATCAATTGACAATTATATTAATCTATATTATTTTCATTTTCCAATCCATCAACTTTTCCATACATTTTATTATACTATTAGATTGCAATTATTGTTAGTGGTTGATAGATATTAAGGATTTTAATGAAATCTGTTAAATGTGCTTAAATTTTATTATGGTATCTGAAATAATCCTTAGTGTTAAGTTTTATTTCAACTAGTTAAAAGACAAGATGTCTTTATTTATAAATAATTTCTAAATTGAATATCTAAAATAAAAGTTTAATTAGAGAAATGCATATTTTTTCTTTTAAATTATTTTTAATGGATTAGACAAAAATATGTTACTGTATTAATTTATGGAAATTATGTGCATAAATTTTTCTCAATTTTAATAATTTTTACTTATATTCTTCGTAATGAAAAATTATTTTACTTCAACTTATTAAAAATATTTTTTAAAACATATATATATTTTTATATTTAACATTTATATACATTTAAATATAAAATTATAATTTTTCCCCCAAAATACAAATATTTATTTTACATTTTAAAAAAAGATGTATTACACATTGATTCTTTAGATAAATAATTTTAAGAAGTATTTACTTAGTCTATATTTTTCTTTGCATAATAAATATTTTTGAAACTCTTGTGATCTTGAAATATGTAGTTGTACAGTTTATCTGTCATTCCTCCATTTCTCATTTCATAATTGTATGAGTGTCAAGAAATTTTTAAGTTTCAAAACTTCAGCAAGTAGGAAAAAATTTTACATGTACAGTTATTTTTCATTTGACTTGTATGTGTGTGAGACACTTATAATATTGACTCTTTTATGCACATTTAAAATAACAATAAAACATTGTACTTAAATATAGCATTAATGTCTGTAATTCATAGGTTCATAATAATTTTAAAAATATTAAATATACAAAAAAAAAAAAATTGGAACATTCAATGGTAAAATTGAGTTTTTCATACACATTTTTAGCAAGATAAATTTTCATATATTACTGAACATTCTTAGTAATATATGGAAATTTATTAATCACAATTTTAATCATCAAATTGAAAATGAAGATAAGAAGCATCTCGTCTATTTATTTCAATTCTAATGCTACAATTGTTTATGAAAAAAAGGGATTAATAGTTTAACATAAATATTGATATAAATCTGGATGTTCTTACTTATAAATTAGCTGTTGAATATTTTTTGCAGTTAATAACAATTTGTAAATCAGTAAATATTATGCCTATTAAAACATTTTATTAATAATAAAGATTTTATTTAAATAGTATTTTTAATTGCATACTAATATTGATAATGATATTTAAAATGCCTTTTAGTTTTAAATTTTAAAAAGTAATGCTGAATTTCATTGGTAATAACATTTATATTTATTTATAAAAAATTTAGGTGTTTTTTATGCTGTGGAAGATTTAGATTTTGAAACAACACCTAAATACCTCCTTACTTTGCGAGCCACAGATGCTGTTACTGGAATATATTCTGATGTCCAAGTCATCATTGATGTTGAAG